>JAQMYF010000009.1:14164613-14185796 GCA_030014195.1 Neosilurus mollespiculum | reverse complement strand
AGCAAAATTGTACAGCGCAATGCGGCAACCAGACTGCCATTCTGCTTGCTGTGATGCTGGACAAGACAAAAAAAAAAGAAAAAAAAGAAAAGAAAACATAAGCACCTTAAATTCCACTATATACATTTTATGTAAACCTATTCTGTAAAGGTTTGTTTATTAGTAAAGGACCAATTCTTTTGTGAAGAACATGGATCTATGCGTGATCCAGCCTTTTAATTCCTCATATGGATGAAGATGATTAGCTGAAGTGGCAAAAACATACAAGTTTATTTTTCTGAAACACTTTATATTTAATTAAGGGAGGCTGGAGCCCATCCAAGTCAACTTCGGGCAAAGGCGGAGTACAACCTGAACAGGTTACCAGTCCATTGCAGGGCCAATGCAAACACACAGTCAAATTCCCAGCTAGAGGCAATTGAGTATATCCAATTAGTTTAATGTGCATATCTTTGGACTGTGAGAGGAAACCTGAACACCCAGAGGAAACCCATACAAGCAAGGAGAGAAAACCTTGTTGGGCCTTGTACCTTCTTGCTGTGGGACAGAAGTATTAACCACTACATTAACGTGCCGCCCCATACAAGTTTATGATTAGCTAAAACAGATGAACAATAGGAGGGGCTCTATGCCAGCAGGCTAATAAATATTTGAAAAGAGAGGGAAAGAGAAGATGAAAAGCAAAGAAGAAGAAACAAAAGTGACTGAAATTAAATACAATAAATTAAAATAAATAAGTAATCATTTAAGAAAACAATGAATGAAATAAAAAGTAGAAGAAAGAAAGAAAATAAATTTACCAGGACAGGGGGGAAAAGAGGAAGAAAAGAGCAGAAGGTAGAAAATAAACAATGAACAGAAAACGTGTGAGAATCAGATAAAGGGAATAGGATAGGGACAGAGCAATAGAGGAAGGGAAAGAAACAAAAGGCACAAAGAATTTGAAGAAGAAGAGTGAATGAAAGAATGTGAGATACAGGGTGAGAAAAAGATAAAAAAATGAAAAGAGAAAATAAGGCAGAAGGGAGCGTAAGAGAGAAAAGTGTTGCTCTTGTCTGTTGGTTAAAAACAGACTACTCAGTGTTACAGGATAACGAGCGCAAACAGTCTGAGGCAGCTCTTTTGATTCATTGTTAGTCTTTATTAGCAGAAGAGGCTTTTATTAGCATACTCATGAGTGTGGCTTTCAAAACATTTCAATGATAAAATATTTTTTTTAACCACATTCAGTGTAATATAGCTTAACCTCATTAAAGCACTTAATGAACTAAAGAATATTGGTTCATTTTCTCTATTTCCCCTTGTTAAGGTTTATGCTTTGAACTTGCTGTGATCGCTGTACTGGAACTAATTAACTATGTCTAAAGAAATCAGACTTTGGATCCTATTATAGGGTTACAAATCATCCAGTGTTACCTTAATTCTTTACATGGAGTAGAACTATTGCTCTGTCTGAGTTAAATATATTTAAGATTTGTTACTCCACAAAAGGTTTCAGAGTATTATATCATACACTTAAACTTTTCACTATTTTTATTACAAAAGCACAAAATGTGAGTTGTAAACAAAATTGCTGATTGCTCAGTGGGAAAGTATATTGTACTGCATTCAGCTTTAATTTATGTGCATGTGGTGTGGATTTAATACCAAATTGTACACTTCAGCTATAATTACGGATATCCAGAGAGTTGTAAATGAGTTACACTTGAACAAAGATGTCTCTGTTGCAAACCTAAAAGTGCATTAAATTTTCTCGTAATAAGGAAACATTTACATAGCTGCTGTCTTATTTTTGATGCAACAATATTGCATTGGCTAAGATCAAAACTGTCATTTAACTTATTAAGAATAGCATTACTAAAGGACTCTACAACAGTGAAACGGTAACCATACTTTGACATTTGCTGCTGCTATCTGGGTAATGGAGTAGAAAAATTGCTGTGCCTCATATTAATGTTGTTTTTATCCCACATTCGGGGGCATTTAAGACATTATAAAAGTAGATCTTTACTAAATATTGTATAATTTTAAATATTATCACTATATTGTTGTGTATATGCATATCAGAGGCCATTATTAATATTGGATAGGTTAAACTAGCAAAAAACCTTGAAACATTCATCAACTTTTTTTTTTTTTTTTTTGGATTAGTCCGGAATTCTGGTTTTAAGGTCCCAGATTAATCCAGAATTCTGATTTTTGATTTTTAAGCAAGTTAAAATATGCACAAAACTACATTAATTAACTTATTAATCCCACACTTTGTTTTTTTGATGCTGGCCGAGGTCGTCTTCGGTTGGCAAACTGCTATTTAGTGCATTACTGTCACCTACTTGAGTGTTGATCATAGTGACTTATTTACCCCTAATCTTGGAAAGGTTAAAAAAAGCCTTATATTCTCTTAATCAAATATGTTTTTGGGGTTTTCAATATCACACACCCTCATCTGTTTGACCCTGCTGGGCTTGATCAAGCCCAAACTCGTATTAAGATTGCACTAATCTCCCCATGGCTCTCCACACCTGATCCACAGCTACGTTGATGCAACTTCTGCTGCCTCTGTGACCAGCTTGATAGCCTTCTGCTTGGTCACACCTGTGATGCACAGAAGCCCAGAAGACAGACTGGTTAGTGAATTCTCTGCAGCTCACCTCAGTGGATTCACACCTTGCTCACCACCTGTTGCTCTGGCACTCTTTCCTCAGCTCAGCATATCTTATCCACTTCCTCTCATTGGCTTCCTCCATGTGGTTTTCCAAGGGAACAGTAAGCTTTTGGAGGATGATTTGCTTAGAGGCTTCTGAGATCAGCAGCATGTCTGGCCTTAGCTTTGTTTTGGAAGTGGCTCCTGAAAACTTCAGATGCCTCCCCAGGTCAGCTTTCAGTTCCCTGTCTTTTGCCATTGCCAGTAGTCTAGGTCCTGCCTGCTGCGATGGGCTTCTCTCCAGCCCTGATGAAGGTGATAATCTTCTTCTCTGAGTGGAGGCACTTGCAGTGGCTGAGTCTACTGAATAGAAATGTTCGCATGTATGTCCAAATGTTACCAAATCCTCCGTGTTCAATGTTTCTACTCAAGTGAAATCTGGCAACCTGTGAGGTGAACTAATTTAGGTGATTTATAATCTGAATAGGACACAAAGAAAATATATTTATGTGCCTTTTTTAATCCAATTCTGAATACATATAACTGCCCCCACATAATTATGGACATTCACCTTATGGCCATACATTTGTGGACACCTGTTCATCACACCCAAATGCGCTTGTTAAGCATTGTTTTCTGTATTTATTCCTTCTTTTCTGTAATAATAAACTCAGCCGATCTAGGAAGGCCTTTCACTATATCTTGGAGCATGCCTGTGGGAATTTTTGCCCATTCAGCCACAAGAGCATTAGTGAGGTCAGCATTAGTGATGTATGAAGACCGACAGGCCCCTTAAATGCAGACCACTTCAGCTCTTCAATTCAAACTACTATCCATGTCTTTATGCACCTCGCAGTGTGTACAGGAACATTGTCATGTTGAAACATGTTTAGGCCCCTTGGTTCCAGTGAAGGGATATTGTAATTCTACACCATTCAGAGACATTCTGTACAGTTGTGTGCTTCCAACTTTGTAGCAACAGTTTGGAAAAGAACCATATATTGGTGGGATGTGTTTTCCATGGTGTACTTTTTTGACAGGAGTCTCACAGTTATGAATACATTGTGATGTCATGAAGTGACAAATTCCTTAACTTTTCATCAGTGAAGGCTACTTCAATGAGTAACTTAGTTGAACTGGATGTTCAATGTTTCAGATTGCCCCTTGCTGGTGTGTGTTCTCCCTGCGATGGACTAGCAAACTGTTCAGTGTGTATCCGGAGATAGGCTCCAGCCTCACTGCAAACCTAGTATGATAAAGCAGTTCAGCAAATGAATAAATAAATGAATACATTAGCAGACTTTCAGCTTAGGGACCTCCAGCTTTCATTGGAGAGATTCGCAGCTGAGTGCGAAGCAGCAGGGATGAGAATCAGCACCTCCAAGTCTGAGGCCATGGTTCTCAGCCGGAAAAGGGTGCAATGCACCCTCCGGGTCTGGAACGAAGTCCTTCCCCAAGTGGAGGAGTTTAAGTATCTCGGGGTCTTGTTTATGAGTGAGGGACGCATTGAACGGGAGATTGACAAGCAGATTGGTGCATCCTCTGCTGTAAAGCAGAACTTGTACCGGTTCGTCATGGTGAAGAGGGAGCTGAGCTGAAAGGCAAAGCTCTTAATTTACCAGTCGATCTACGTTCCAACCCTCACCTAGGGGCCACGAGCTTTGGTTAGTAAACGAAAGAACAAGACCGTGATTACAGGCAGCTGAAATGAGCTTCCTTTTTTAGGGTGGTGGGGCTCTCCCTTAGACACAGGGTGAGAAGCTCAGCCATCCGGGAGGAGCTCAGAGTAGAACCGCTGCTCATCCGCATTGAGAGGGGCCAGTTGAGGTGGCTCTGACATCTGATTAGAATGCCTCCCGAACACCTACCTGGTGTAGTGTTTCGGGCATGTCCAACCGGGAAAAGCCCCTGGGGTTGACCCAGAACACGCTGGAGGGACTATGTCTCTCAGATGGTCTGGGAATGCCTCGGTGTCCCCCCCGGAAGAGATGAAGGAAGTGGTTGTGGAGAGGGATGTCTGGACCTCACTGCTTAGGCTCCTGCCCCCACGACCCAACCCCGGATTAAGCGGAAGAAGAAGATGATGATGATGATGATTAGCTGACTTTCGAAAAGAGTAGGTTGCATTGCCGTCAGCTTGTTTCTGCCCTGTGATGGCCCGGCAAGCTGTTTGGGTGTACTCTGCCCTTGCTCACAGTCAGCTGATATCAGTTCAGAAAATGAATGAATGAATACATTAAGTTACTCATTGAAATATAGTTATAGCATAGTAGTTAGCAAGACCGCCCCACAGCAAAAAGGTCTTGGTCTATCTGTTGTCGGCTGAAATAGGCACCAGCCTCCCTACAGCCCTGGTAGTATTAGGTGGTTCGGCAAATGAGTGAGTGAGTCTATTTCTCTTGAAATCATATGCCTTCTTTTGTTTTTAAACATTTTATCTCAGACTTTTCAACTTGTTACGAATTTGTTGCACTGCAAAGTTATATCTGATCACGTGGTCTTGTTATTTTTATTTTAAACAGACACAGAACCAAAACAAGATATAAAACAGATAATCAAGTGATACTAAGCCTGTGATCTGGGGTGGATGCACCGGGCAATCTATGTATTTAGCCAAAATGATAATGGATGATGAAACACATATGCTATGCACTAGTGAATAGGCACCTTTCAAGCAAGAGAGAGGGAAAGAGTAGTAAACAAAATAGGAAAAATAATAATTATAAAAAGAAAAAAAAAATCAGCTTAATTTATTCAGTAATGCATGTCCAGCTCTCCCCCAGTAGAGATCCAACTTGCCAGATTTTGTGGGAAAAACTTAGATTTGACAACCTAAAACATTTGCTCAGTGGTGAAATTTTTAGTGACCATCACAGTCACAAGTACTCACAGCATTTATCACTGTTTTGGTCTGTTTTTACACATTTCTGTGACATTTCTTTCTGTGTAGATACAGAAAGGTGGTGTCAAATAATTGCACGGGCGGTGTGGTGGATCTGTACATGGCCCGAAGGTGGCCATGCCCCAGCCAGGCCCCTAAAGGCCTTCACCTGGTCACCAGCGAGGGAAAACTCACAGCTACATTGGGCCACAATGTCACCTTCCTTGTTTTCCTGGAGCAGGTGATTTATCAATGCACTGTAAAGGAATACTTTTCTCAAAATGTTAAAGTGCCATGAGCTAGTTGGACCAGTCTTTTGCTTAATGCTAAGTGCTTTTCAATCCCTAATAGAGGACTATCTTGGATGGCCAATAAAAAAGGAACTTGAGTAGCATTTTACCTAATGCATCCCTAATGTACTGCGTTTTCCTCTTAATGCTAATTCTTAGCTATGACCAGGCTAATATGACTTTGCTTTGACTTTTTTCAACTCTTGCATCAGAGGTAGAGGTTTTTTTATGTTTATTTTTGCTTTTTTCCATTAATGTCTACTTAGGTTTTTGCCCATAATTTTGCTCTCTTTTTTGGTATTAAATTGTACTGAATAGATCTGTCCAGATTAAACAACATTAATAAGATTGACCATTAGTTAAGTCTTAGACATCAGTACTTGTGTTTTTTCGAAATTAAAAAGTTTTGAAGCAGACAAAAGGATGCCTTGTGTCAAACTTGATTATTCACTAAATCATGTCCTTGCATATGAAGAAAAAACTGGAACACTGCCTGACAAGAGCTCAGAAAAATCTTCATGGCAAAATTCATTTGACATTTTATTTTTTATGGCTAGACAATGCAAGCGCTTATTTAATGCTGAAATCATTTGTGTCATCCCTTGTTCAATTGCAGGGTGACGGATCAAGGACGAGCATCACAGTGGACTTCGGTGATGGCCATGCCATAACATACTCCAATGTAAGCTCTATCGAGGATGGGATCAAACACATCTACAAGACTGTGGGGATCTACAGAGTAACTGCTACAGCTGAGAACAGCCTGGGATTTGAGACGGCAGTGCTTTTCTTACATGTTACATGTGAGTTACTGACTTACTAAATTGGAAACTCATAAAATACACATGTATATGTCGTCAGACTATTAGTAGTAGTAGTAATATTAATAATAATAATATTAATAATGATGCTGATGATGATGATAATAATAATGATACCAATAACAATAATATTAATATGTATAATTATTAATAAATAATATGGTGATGTAGTCTTACAACAAGAAGGTCCTGGGTTCGCGTCCCAGGCTTGTTGAGAGTGTTTTTGTGTGGAATTTGCATGTTCTCTCCATGCTTGCGTGGGTTTACTCTGGGTACTCTGGTTTCTTCCCAGAGTCCAAAAACCTGCACATTAAGCTAATTGGCTGTTCTGAATCCCCTGTAGGTGTGAGTGTCAGAGTGAATGGTTGTATGTGTGTTGGCCCTGCGATGGACTGGTGAGCTGTTCAAGGTGTAACCTGGTGAGCTGTTCAAAGTGTACCCCGCCTTTGCCCAAAGTTGGCTTGGATGGGATCCAGTCTCCCCACAATAATAATGAATTATCACAAATATCCATACCTAGGCCAATTTCAAACTCCTGTGGTCCATGGATTTTTACAGTTAAACATCCACCATGAGCAGCTTTTAAACTACAGGATTTCAAAAATTCTTGCAGCATATTTTTCAGATAGGACTAGCAACATTCATAATCTCCATTAAGAGGAGAAATTTCTTATAAAGCTAGAATGCTCAATCCTTAAAAATGTCATAAAATATTGAACGCAGTTTACTGAAATATTTTAATTTTGTTTATTATAATTAAAGTTTACATTTAAGCTACTTGCACAGTAGTGCTTCCCACTTGAAAAATATTTGATAAAACATTTATTTGTGCACCGGACTCATGGTATCAAACCAATTCAATGCCCAATAAACAGTAAAACAGTATACATTTATTTATTTATTTTTTTACTTATTTTAAAATAATGTACTCTTTTGAAAAGATATTACAAAATATCAATTCTGATCTAGGGCAGTGCCCCACCCCCCCGCCCCCTTTTTAGCCATATAAAAGAATCATTGCTGCGTTTCGACTGATGGCCCTGCGATGGCCTGGCGAGCTGTCCAGGGTGTACCCCGCCCTCGCCCAGAGTCGGCTGAGATGGGCGCCAGCCTCCCCGTGACCCTAATTAGGAATAAGCGGTTCAGAAAATGAATGAATGAATGCTGACCAATCAGATTCAGGAATACTGTATGTAAATACTGTATAAACCCAGGCTCCTAATATAATAATAATAATTATAATAATATTAATAATTATAATAATAATAATAATTATCATTATTATATATATAACATATATATATATATATATATCTTACAAATATTTGCATATACGTTAATAATCACACACATATCTTTAAATGTTTTCTTATTAAATGATGAAGCAGCTACTCACCCATGAGAATAAATCATAATATTAAATATCATAATAATAATTAAACTCTTTAATGAGTTATAAATGAGGTTTCTTTAAACCAGCGATAAAGGGAGGAGCTCGAGATCCAAAATAAAAACACTAAAACTATAGCAAGGCGTGACGTGAGGGAGACCGTGTGTAAAAGCAGCGCACTTACCGTCCAGGGAGAGCCAGTCGTGCTGAGAGGTGGGCAGGGTGGGGAGAGAGCGGGCTTTATATTCAAACACCACCGAGTTGGAGATGATCTGGCTGCTGGCTGCTACCTGCAGGGTCACCAGGCCGGTGTCGTGAGCTACAGGAGGAAACACGCATTCCGTTTAGGAGGTCTATCTGTAATCGACTGCTGGTGACCGTGCCTGATTGGTTCATACTGGATTTTGGGGTGTGGGTGTGGGAGATATGTGTTCCTTCAGCTATAAGAGCGTTAGTAATGACAGAACGGTTCGAGGTTGTAGTTACATGCATGCATGTCCTGTCTGAGATCCTACCTGGGCAGTAACATCGCAGCACTCCAGGCTGAATGAGTGAGGCAGGAACTGTGATCTGATCAAACAGGCAGGTGTAGTCACTGCTGGCCTCCTGCCATGGTCCTGTGATTAAAACCTTCACTCCACCCTACAGTAAATAAACACATTTCCTCCTCTTTAATCCACTCCTTACATCACAGTGCTCAGAGTAACAGGGAAGGACAAACACAGCAATTAATAAATAATATACCCGAGTCATATCAAGTGTAGGTGGATTTTGAAATTGACAAATTTTTTTTGGTTCTTTTATGCTTCTGAGTGTATAAAATCTATAAAATGCCCCTTTGCCCTATGACATCATTGGTATGATTTCCTATTAATTGAAATTAGAGGATAAACAGATATTTTTGGGGTCTTATTTTCTTGATTATTGTCTAAGTGCTGCCATCTTGTGGTTGTGCAACACAACTACATGTAAATCAACCATAAAAATCTGTACACAGTAATTTTTTTCACCACAAATGCGCCTCAGGGAGCCATTCCATCCCACGGACAACACACGCACACAGACTATCTCTCACACTTACACTCACACCTAGGGGGAACACTTGGAAGCCTAATGTGCATTTCTTTGGACTGTGGGAGGAAACTGGAGTACCCAGAGGAAACCCAGACATGCACGTGGAGAACATTTCTGTGCAAACTATGAAAACACAGAAACGCCCTGGCCAAACCAGGGACATGAACCAAGGACATTGTTGCTGTGAAGCAGGTGTGCTAACCACTACGCTACCATCCCACTTTATCTACTTTAAAATCTACTCTGCATGTTTTCTCATGCTGGGAGGGAGACGAGGGAGAACAATAAAAAGATTGTATAGTGAGTAACCTGAGCTCCATATGAAACAGGGACTCTAAGGGGGCAATGTTCTGAGAATAACAACACCGTGTTGCTAGCATCACAATCATTAAACAACAAACCCCACAAACAAACACAGTAACTTTCTCACCTCTGGGTAAGACCACTCAGGTGAGTAGTCTGTCACCACAAACAGTCGTCCGGTGTTCTGAAGCATCCCATGAGCCACAGCTGCAGACACTACCTCCTCTACTTGCATGTACGCCAACTGCCCGGTATCTGTACCCAGCGCCCCGTTCTGCGCTGACTGGGGACTGCAACAGGGCTGGAGGCAGAGTTCTGCAGAGTTGTACCCTGTAGCTCCATGGGCGGATCCTTCTTCAGCAACCTGTTGGGTAGTGGCTCCAGATGACACTTGCCCTTCTGTGCCTGAGTGGGCCATTATCTGATGGCTGTAGAGTGTGTTGCCTGTTTGCCCGCCGATTGCCGCACCGTTTGCTCCTTCTACTGAAATGAAATCGTTGATGAGGTCTGAAAACTGATTCCCGAAAGAGACATCGAAGTGATCTAGGCTGATCTCCATGGATCCGCCTCCATTGGTTCCACCTGTGGCTAGAGCCTGGTGGGTGGCCATGTTGTTGAAGAGCCCCTGGACAAGCCCTGCTCCCTGTAGGAGAGGCTGGAGCTGCTGATGTGGACTGCCAGTTGCCCTGTTGCTATCAGTGCCATTGCACAGAGTGCCACTATTAGTCGCTGTCCCTGTTCCTCCAGCTCCTCCTGCTCCCAAGTTGGTGCTCTCGGGTTGTTGGAGGTAGTGGTCATTAGCCCCGCTTCCATCTGCCCCATTTCCCACACAGTGTTGGAGGTGATCCCCTGCTTTAAGTAAGTCCTCTGTCTCCTTTTCTTGCCCACCCGTGTCCCGTCCTTCTGAGTTGGCTGGTTGTTCCAGACTTCCCACCTCCTCATGTTCTTTGTTGGCACCAGAAAAGCGGTTTTGGTACTGCAGAAGTTGCAGACTGCCACCTTGCCCGTTTCTTTCAGTCGGAGGGCTACCGTTGCAATTGGACGCAGTGTGCTGGCCTTGATGAGCATGGTGGTGGTGATGCCCG
The DNA here is from genome assembly GCA_030014195.1 of Neosilurus mollespiculum. NCBI lineage: Eukaryota > Metazoa > Chordata > Actinopteri > Siluriformes > Plotosidae > Neosilurus > Neosilurus mollespiculum. Next base: position 14,175,308 of record JAQMYF010000009.1, on the reverse strand, counting down.
TTGGTGCCCGTTGAATCAGTCTTGACTACAGACAAACCCATGAATGCAGTGGAGTCATGCGAGTTCTGAGCAGAAGTGCTAGTGTTATGGTGGGCTTGTGTTTGGGTGGACTGGGGTGAGCTTTGCAGAAAGAAACTGGGAGAGTGGCTCTGGTGAGCCAGCTGAGGGCTGGGAATAGCTTGAGCGTAGCTTGTAGCAGACATCATGGTAGAAGAGTAGTCCTGCTTGGCATCAATGGCACTGAAATCCATCTGCTCCAGTGTGGTGCTAGGGCTCAGGCCACCCCCAGATGGAAGCAATGAGCTGGTTGGTGTCAGAGCTAGGGAACTCTGGGTGGAGCCACTGCCTGAGGAGCTGGACATACCGCCTGCGCCACTGACCCCTTCTCCGACCTGGTAACCACCTTCTTTGGCCAGCTGCTGCTCGAATGATGTGTCCTCCGTCTTTATATTCTTGACCAGTGAGGCATTGAAGCCGTAACCATTGTCAGTGAGAGGAGGTGAACAGCGGACTCCTCCATTGCTGCAACTGCCGGCATTGCTGACCTCCGTCTTTAGCCCATTTCCACCGTACGTCTGGCCTTGCTTGGGGTTATTGAGGAAGCAGTCTGGGTCAAAGTTCATGGTAGTTTCAGGTAGCTTGATGCTCCCAGATTCTAGGCTGCTCGAGAGCACAAGTTCTTCTGACATGCTAGCTGCAGAAAGCATAGCCAACCTCTCAGTAGAACCGACATCCCCTAAACCGACACCCACAGCTCCAGGGAAAGCAAATTTGTGACTGTCAGCAGCGACTGCCAGCACCAAGCTACTTGAGGCAGTGTCAGAGCCTAGGAGATGGGCACTGGGATCTCCAGTAGGAGACATGCTGTAGACAGGATCACCGGTGACCTCTGACATGAAGACGGTGGCGGACTGGGAGAGGCTGCTCATGACGGAGGCCACATGACTCATACCCGTCACCACTGGGCTGTCGGCCATGTCCGGATCGGAGTTCAGCCCACTGCTAATGGACACAGGAGAGCTCTGGGTGGTGTCTGGTACCTCAACCTGGTTGGTGGACGACACCTCCATACTGTTCTGATGAAGCAGGGCCGGTTTCGGTCCTTTGCTGTTCCTTTTTTCTCGTGCAGTCGATCCACCCGCCCCGTCGCCCGTCGCCCTGCCGTTTTTGCCCGCTCCATGGGCGTGCTCGGTCTTGCCTTCAGACACATCGCTGTTCTGGACTTCGGAGTGGGTGCTGCTGTATGCACCTCCAGAGCGCGGGTCGACCTTCGGGGAGATGATGCGGTGTTTGGCACTGTTACACTTGTGATGCAGACTGCTGCCAGCACCTGCAGACATTTGGAGCAGACAGGAAAACACGCAGTGGTAAGAAATTGCAGGAGGTTTATGTTTTTAATGCTACGGTACATACACCAGGCTGTATTGTTATAGAACATTGTACTGCTTATATCTGGAAATATATAAACTTCCTGTATAAACTACATTTTCACTGTGTTGCTGAGAAAACTGAAGAGGGTCACGTAATTCTCATCTCTATAAATGTACGTGTATTTCCGTCCTTTCAATGGAATGACATGAATCATTTTATATGTATAACAATGCTGCCATCTAGTGACAAATATGTGTGTTGCACAAAGACAAAACTACTTTCCAGTTGTGTTCTGGTTCATAGCAACAGCACAACAGACGCAGTATTGTTTTTCTTTTGTATAAAATTATTGAATTATTGAATCTTGATTTGTACATTACATCATGTTAAAATCGGGGCAATTAAGGACTTTTTTTATTAATAACTTAATTTAAGTGCAAGCTATAAAATGCAAACTCATATTAAATTAGTTTATTTATAAATATATATATATATATTCATCATATACATTAAACAGAAATACAAAGCTTCATTCTGATCATTCCTGGATTAAAAAAAGCAAATTCTTCTCTGTGTAATATTTCTTTTAAAGCGTTATGGTCACTATGATGTAACCTGTAGGAAATGGAGTGCTGACTGAAGCTTTAGGGTGGATTCAGCATGCACAGATAAAACACCCTGAGATGCATTCATTCCAGAAACAATCCCCTTCAGACAGTAATAAATAAAACACATTCTCCCTGCATCCAAACTCTGTCATACATCATTGGCTATTATAAGGTTACATCATTTCTGGTAAGCTCAGTATAAATCTTTGCAGTCATGCCTTCCTGGTCTTTTCTCCGCCCGGGCATTCCCTTACCCAGCGTCCCCGTGCAGAGGCAGTTGTGAGTCCGGGGAGGTGGCTTGGTCTGGTGGCTGTCCAGGATCTGCTGCACCAGCTGCTCAGCCGAGAAGCCGGTGCTGCTGTTCCCGTTGCTGCAAGTCCACTTGATGCCATGAACTGCCGGAAGAGAGGAGGAGACAGAGACGTCAGCCAGACAGCCACACAGACCAGCGGGCGGTGCATCCGCGCCCACCACCTCACCAGCTCCCTCTACTGACACTGCAAGGGAGAGACAGCCTCGTGCTCCCTGGCCACACGGAGTACCGACATGGCCAAGACGATGTGCCGGTGTGATTGATGAGCTAAGCTACATAACTCTTTACAACAATAAACAAATCGAATCCGTATAACAGACTGTTCCCATGGCTATTTAGATTAATTTTAGAGACTAAGCAATATCACTTTCTTTTCTCTTTTCTTTTACATGTAACAAAACTTTAAACACCAGCTGATATCCATACATATTCAACATTTTCAAGATATTTTTTGGTGGTATAAATAAAAGAAAACCTATACGAAGCGTCTACTTGCTATTACAGAGATTTATAGCGTAAATCGGATTGTAATACAAACAGGACCTTAGTATTAGATATATTTGATTTTGTGGTAATGTATTGATCCAACAAGGGAAATTATTGCCTCTGCATTTAACCCATCGAAAGTGAGCACACACACACACACACACACACACACACACACACACACACACACTTGGAGCAGTGGGATGCCACACACCGGGGCACCCGGAGAGCAGTTGGGGGTTAGGGGCCTTGCTCAAGGGCACTTCAGCCATGAAGGTGAGGGAAGGGAAGGTGCAGCTCACTCCCCCACCGCCACACAATTTTCCTGCTGGTGCGAGAATTGACCCAGTGACCTTTAGGTCATAAAGCCGCATAATGCCCCCAAACTCATATTTCGTTTTCTCATATACTATTAGAAATACAAGGCAAACCAAGGGAAACAAGAGTTTTATGGTTTGTTTTTCGTTTTAAAACATGACGTGATTACAACTTTTGCTCCAAGTGACTGTGACCAACTGTGAGTCAGCTGTTTAAATTTAAACATTATCCACCTTGAATAATGTCTCATATCTCTGAGACAGCAAGCCAATCAGTTTGCACCATACTCGTGTAGTATATACTAATAGACAAGAATGCTTGAAGAACGTGAATCAGTTAAAATGTAAAAATAAACCAAAACAATCACAGTTTCATCTTCCTTTCTTATGTTCCTGTGTCGTACAGTACTGTGTAAAAGATTAAGGAACCATATTTTTTTTGTATAAACTTTGCTATAGATTTTTCGTTTGTGACTTGTGCGTTAGCGAGTTGGTACAAAAACATTTTCGATTCCTAAACATGACAAGAGACAGTTTTCAGACAAAACATAATGAAAGCTTCTGGATTTTATATACAAATAAAGAAGCAAGTGTGACGGTCAAATGCAGCTCGATTGTATTTTTCCTGAATGCATACATTTTTAATAATGTTTGTCCCTTCTTCTGGCTGTTGTGTCCTTTTCACAGTGTATCCCCACAAGCAAGAGCCACCACAGTATTCCCACCCATCACGCTTTCCTTCCGCCATGGTAGTGACAGACAATAACAGCCTCAGCACCCTCAGCTCGATGTCCTCCTCTAAACAGGTCAGTCATGTGTTCCTAGCTTCATCTCTTTGTCTTTTTTCTTCTCCATAACCCAGTATGTGATAAATGTATGTGGAATATGTAGCAGGTGTGTTTGACACGCATCCCTTTAATCACACTTTTAGAAAGTTTAAGACTGTGGACTTAAACCTGCAGCGTTTAAATGATCCTTTATTATATTTTGTTTGGGGAAGCTAAAAAAATCAACACTATATATATATATATATATATAAATTTTTTTTGCTTAATTATTCATGATGTTAGACCGTGCTAATCCTGCTACACATACTGCATATTAATATGCACTAAATGCAGATGATCAGTATAACGTTCACAGTGAGCACTAATAGTAACACTCAGTGATACTAATCGCAGCTAATAGTTGTGTTCATTCTGACAATTTATTTAATCCCTGTCATATTAGGATGCTCCTGTGAACAAGATGGTGCAACTGGGGGGTCTCAACTGGGTAAATACTGTTTAATAAAATCACTCAATAATCCTGCACTGTGGTAAAGGGAAATGGTGTGCTTTTTAATCTGGCCTAAAATAAGCCCTGTATTCAACACAAACACCTTTAGAGCAGATATAGATTGTGTGTGTGTGTTAATATGATTTGAAGCAGACCGAATGTGTACAGAATGAGTAATGAGGGAACAGCTGGAGAAGAGAGAATAAGAGAAAAGTGAATTTGTAAAGTCAGGAATTGTGAAAGGGCCACTGCAGTTTATCCATGCGCATCTGAATCAGTAAAGCGAGCAAGTGTAGCGATACTCCTCAGAATACCCATTTCCTTTGAACAGCCTGACTGCCCAGTCACCCGTGTTCTCTCGCCACAAGTCTCCTGATACATAACCGGCTCTCTCTGTCTCTCTTCTCTCTTTTCCTCTCTCTGTCTCCCACTCATACTTTCACTATTCTCACCTCTGATTTTCCCTTATTCCAATCCCTCTTTTCCCTTTTCCTCTTTTTTTTCTTTAAATGCCTGTATCCACTCTCTATCTTTTTTCGCTCAGCCTACTCACTCTTCCACCACTCCCGGAGTCAGCACAGCAGACCAGGAAATGACCCTCGCTCTTAATTATAGCTAGTGTCTCGCTCTTGTTTCCCTGCCGTGGGGAGGCATGTGTGTTCACTAATTCCCTCTTCCCCTTTCTGATTTGTCCCCACCTGCCACGAGCGCTCTAGCCTGAAGTGCGGCCCTCACTCAACTGCTTTCACACGCTCAATTTCCCACGCTGCACTGGTAGCTGATGAGCTGACGTGACTAGGCCTTAATGTCAGATAGTGCTCTTTACTGCATAGTCTCTCTCTCTCTCTCTTGTTCTCTCTCTCTCTCTCTCTCTCTCTCTCTCTGTCTCTCTCTCTCTCACACACACACACACACACACACACACACACACACACACTTGTAGTATTTTAGTCACACATGCAATCATATAATTTATTTTGTAATATTTAGGCACAAAGCTGTTTATGAGGTACTACATGTGCCCCAGGTATATGATGCATACATGTGCCTCAGCTTGCTAAGAGGGCACTTTCAGGTTCTTCTCCCCCTTATCAGAGTCCTTGTATTTGACTTGGGTGGTGTAATAAATGGCAGGGAGCCTTCTGGGGGATATTGCAAACCCTCTCTGTCTTTATTACCCTCCTGTTTGCCCTTTTTTTGCTCCCACTAAACTCCCCCTCTACTCTACTCATAGAGCAGCATCTAAACGCTCTCATCTCAGCAGCTGGCTCACACCTTTATCAGGTGAGACTGTTTGCTGGCCAGTAGGTCATGACAGGGTCACATGCCTCCGCCCTTACAGAGAAAGAGAGAAATAGAAATAGCAAACAACACCATAGAAGACGTTTCATCGGAAAAGGAGGCACTAGAGCTGAAAGCTTCACTCTTGGTTTTGACATCTGTTAACTTTACCATCAGTAGCATCATGTTGAGCACTGTCTATTAAGGTCTGATTGTTTACTCTTTTTTTCTTCCTCTCTTTGTTGCCAGTGTCCTCTGCAAGCCTGGTGAGCATATCCACCCGACTTCCTCGATGCCTAGCAACAGGAGCACATTTCTCCAGCTCTCTCCCTGCTGTATCTGTGGCAACTCCTAATCACTGGCAACGGTGCACTGGAAGATGAGCTGGTCACTAATGTAGGGACTGAAAAATGAACGAGGCCATGAGAGCAGTCAGAAAGGAGACTCTGGCTTGTTGAAATCACACCATGGAACGATGGCAGGATCACCTGGAAATGATTTCCAAGAATACCAGCTTCCAACCACTAAAAAAGAGGATGATTGTGACATCTTTTAGGAACAAGGGGAAATGGTGTGGAGGGAGGGATGGTGTTAACCTGGTATGATTTTGAGAGGGTTACAGAATGCCCAAAGGACAACCAACGCTCCATTTCTGGCTGACTCCTTAATGGACTCTTCGCAGGCGTCTTCTGATCCTGCCCCTGGACTGTCAGAGTGTCTTAAACCTGTCTGTGTTATCAGTGAACTCACCTAGACATAGATGTTATGTAATGAGATTGCGAATGAAATGACAATCAGCTTCTATTATTTTCCAGATGTTTTTCAGGTCTTTTTTAAATACGACGTGATGGACTGAATGTGTTGGATTTTTCTGCATATACATATACGTACGTTGCAGTGGGTCTTCCATTTGTGTGGTTAATATAAGTCGTCATTGTCTGTTATGTACAGTTGTAAATATGGAGGATAATTATTATGCTATGTCTTGAACGATGTACATATTTCAGGTCCGTAACTCTTTTTTTTCCTTCAATACACTGTGATTTAGAAATGACAATCTTTAAGACAGAAAGGAATATGCAATGTACTGAATAGCACAAAAAGTCATAGGATTAGCCAATTTACTGCAGGTTTAAAAACCCACCAGCAAATCAAAGCGGCAATAGTTTATCAAAGCCCAGCAGCAGATATGGCAAGCGTTTCCCATCTTTCTATTGTGCCTTCTGAGAACGAGAACACTGCGACACGATGGCGTAGTGGTTTTGCACGCCCGCCTCACAGCAAGAAGGTCCAGGGTTCGATTCCCGGGCTCAGTGCATTTCTGTGTGCATGTTCTCCCTGTGCTTGCATGGGTTTCATCCAGGTACTCTGGTTTCCTCCCACAGTCCAAAGCACATTAGGCTAACTGGATGTTCCAAACTGCCTCTAGGTGTGAGTGTGAGTGAGAATAGTTGTGTGTGTATGTGTGAGTCTTCATCCAATATTGTCTGAGATGGGCCCCAGGCTCCCCGCGACCCTTGTAGGATTAAGCGGCTCGGTAAATGAGTGAGTGAGTGATGCGAATGGTAACAAGACATGAAAATGAAAGCAAAGACATTTTATATGGTTGAAAATAAACATTAGTGGCAGGAGCATAGACAGGTTGGTAAGAGCCTCTTGTTGTGTTCAAATAATAATTAAGAGGCTGATAACTGTGAGTAAGATGGTTGTCTGTCATCAGTACAAACAGAATTACCCACTTTTGCAACTCTGAGGTACACAAAACATGACGTAATATCACAAAAAGTCAAACCCTAGACACAGCGTGCGTTACATCCATTTGTGGGCTATTTGTGAAAGAAAATTTGGGATTTCTGTTGGTTTCCTTTGCTTTAACTCACATCTGCTGTACTTATTCTCCAAAAGGTCATTTAAAAATGCTTGTATATGCCTTGGTTACAACGTCATTCTCAACACATACCATTAGATTTTCTTTGTCTTGTATTATTTTTGTATAAAATGAAAATGAAACTTTTAAAATCATTATTTATACTGTGAGGAAAAAAGTAAAGACTCTTTCCAAGACTGGTAGTGAGTTGTCCTTTGTTTCTTGCTCTGACAGTGGAAAGTGTATGTGTGTGTGTGTGTGTGTGTGTGTGTGTGTGTGTGATGGTTGAGATGGTTAAGTGTGTTAAAATCATCTGCTCCATTCCTCACTACGTCACTGAGTTTCACAACATTTCTCAAGTTCTCACACTTTCCTTGTGACTTAACTTTCTGGAATGTGTATATATTGAACTATTCTCCACACCTTCTATTCCTGACAAGCCTTGTTTGCATAACTTATCTGCAGGACTCGGTGTTTGATGATGCATCACATTGTCTGTGACTGGTGTGTTTGCTAATGTGTGTTTTCTTCCTCAGCAGTACAATATGACACACAGAGTACATAACCCTTGATGCAGGGAGGATTTGTCAGAAAACAAAGCTTTTACATGTGTGTTTATATGGATCACTTGAAGTTTGTTGGGGAAAAATGTTGAATATTCAGAATATGTTTGCCCAAACATCGAGGCATCAGGGCTGAGTGTTTCACCTCCCTCATACTGCTCTCCTCCTTATCCAAAACCAACAGTTTCCTAAATTCCATTTATAATGAATAAATGCGGGTGACCACATAGCTTTAATAATTTAATTGAATTTAATTTAATTCATTCTCATATACTGGGTGATTACTCAAACGCTTCTCAAGTATTATCATATACCTCTTTGGTTTTTGACAGTACACCATTCTACTGCTCAACGTATACAAGGTCTTCAAATCCTCTGATCCCTGGGTAAGGAGTCAATATTAAATTAGTAAGTAGGAATGGTCTGACATAACTTTAGCTTCTTTAAATAAAAATTAAGATTGCATTCATTTTATTTCATTTTCTGAAGCGCATTATCCTTTATAATTATTTCATTTTCTGAAGCGCATTATCCTTTTATAATTTAATATTATCCTTTTATCACTAGTGAAGTGAAAACTGAGATGACTGGCTTCATTTACGTAAATATTTTTTTGGGGGGAAGCAAGAATTTGTACAAACAGAAACTTAAATCATTCAAAAGAGAAAAAATAAATAAAACGACAGTTTTATTTAAATAATAATTTAAATGATGTATTAATTATAAGTGATAGGAAACTGTAACAACTCAGAATATTTGTTACCAGTGACTTCATGTAATATATGATGTCTCTGAAGAGAAAGAAAGAATGATGACATAGTATAGACGAATTTCTTTAATAATGATAATAATAATAATAATAATAATAATAAGAAGAAGAAGAAGAAGAAGAAGAAGAAGAAGCAGAAGAAAACGTGTTTCTTTATTATTAAAACAAAATAATTTTATCAAACTTATGATAATAAAGAATTGTTTGGGAAAGAAACAAGAACGAGGGAAAAAAATGTGTGTGTGTGTGTGTGTGTGTGTGTAAGCAATAATTTAGCATCCAAATGCTTCCATCCTTTCTTTGCTTCATTGTAATGAATAATATTCTGCATTTCTACTCCAGATGATTGAGTTGATTATGGTTTTGATGTGCATGATTAAATTGCATCAGTCCAGTCACTCAAATATCGATCGAAACTATACTACAGTGTAGCATTAAATATAGATCAGCTTTCTCTCAGTTCAATTTTTCAATTTAACACTGTGATTATACATTATTACATTATTATTAAAGACCGCTAAAGGGACATCTATCTATCTATCTATCTATCTATCTATCTATCTATCTATCTATCTATCTATCTATCTACTAAGCAGGAATCCAGGTGTTGTTTTTTTCCTCTCTACCTGCTAAACACACTCCATATGTGACTAATTAGCTGAAGATTAGTTAATGCCAGTAATGTGCAGATCAAACATTTGTTCGTTTTGGGACAATGTGAAGCTCTAATGTGATAGCACCTTCTAAAACACCATGATCAGTCCCTTTTTGTTCTCGTCTCAATGAACCTTAAAGACTGGTCGTATGGTTATGAAAGAGAATGTCCTGCTGAGTATACACTTGTAACCCAGGGATGCCTCCCTGTTTGGTTATCAATGAGGCCTTTGATACTGCACGCAGGGAGCCACTAAAGATCTTAGTGCTGCTCTTTTTATTGCAGCTCTGTGAATGGAACAGAGCGGAGGAGAGGGATTGAGACAGAGAGAGAGAGAGAAAGAGCAATGCTTATTAGCATCCTTTAAGAGCAGTGTTTTAACAATACAGACAAATACACTGTTAAAGTCATTGTGCATGGAGATGCACAGTTTGAAAAAGGCAGTACTTAGAAATATCTTGGAATACAATAAATTATATCAGCCACATTGGGATGGGATTAGAGCACAGACTCTGTACGTAATGCAGGTACACTGAAAGTGTTTTAAGAGCTTAAAGTGATCATCAGTATGTCATCATTAACACTTCTTTTGATACTGAATATTTCATTTATTTATAATAATTCCTTTATTTTAATTCCTTCTAAACTTCCCAGGTTTTCCCACACCACTGCACTGCAAAGCTCTCTCCATTGGCTTCCTGTAGCTGCTCGCATTAGATTCAAAACATTAATGCTAGCTTACAAAGCCAACAATGGACCTGCACCCTCCTACCATAAAGCACTTATCACACCATGCACTGCACCACGTTCTCTGATCATCTAACACTGCTAGACTGGTCCCTTCTTCTATCAAGAGACAAGGAAAACATGCCTCTTAACTCTTCTCTGTTTTGAACTTCCTCAAGATGTCTGGACTGAGTGTCTTCAAATGATGACTGAAAACCTACCTTTTTTGGAAGTACTTAGATTAGCACTATGTTGTACACACACACACACACACACACACACTCACACAAAAAAAAACACCTGGATTTTGACTGATGGTGTACTTGGCCTGTATTCTAGTGAGCCAGTATCAGAATGGATTCGCTAATACAGTTTTTCTCAGTTGCTTTGGTGCATTTCTCACATCACTATTTACATTTGCACAGCAGTTAGTGCATTTCTCAAAACAATTAGTACAAACT
>JAQMYF010000009.1:14149099-14164513 GCA_030014195.1 Neosilurus mollespiculum | reverse complement strand
CTAACCTCCCTCTATATTTCCACTCTTTCTTTGTGTTTCTTTCTGGAGTAGGTCAACTGGAATATATTCATCTCTCTGCGCCATTTGTGGCAGTAAAAAATAAGGAAGTCAACCTGACAGTGGTTCTGTGGCCGAGCCAAGTGGGAACCGTCACCTACATCTGGTGGTTTGGGAACAACTCAGAGGTACTGCAGTATCTTTTCTATCAGCCTCTATGCATCAAAATGCAAATAGCTCTATATGGCTCTGTAAACCAAGTGGGACCTAGGTTAAATTCAGAGACTAAGAAAATAAATAGAAATAAAACAATATAACCATTCAAGGAGGAAAATATTATTAGTATTATTAGTATTAATGCATCATTGTAGCACAGAAAGAGTGGGTTTTATAAACAGGGTTTGTCAGTAGTGATGTGCTTAGCAAGCAGAAAAAAAATGAGTGTTTTTCTTTTTAACTTGAACAGTTTGATTTGTAACTTTAAGGTGATTTTAAAAACAAAACTAAATGAAATTCACAACAGCTGAGTACTGAAATTTTTTTTATAGGACATAGTGTTAGGTCAGTTATTTTACCATTAATGTGTTTGCCTGTGTCTGTGGGGGTGGGGGTGGGGGGGTTCCACAGAAATATAACATACAGTGAAAATACTACAGGTAGAACCAACAAATTAATTTAGTTCAATTCAGTCAAGTCTGTTTGTCCCCTTAGCAGCAATTAATTACTAAATGAATAAATTAAATACTTGTTGATTATTAAAAAAATTGTTAAGGATCTATTAAATTGCTTTTATACAATGTATCCCAAATACAAACAGAAAAACAATACTGTATTCCTGTATAGAATCACATTACAAAGCTACGTCCCAAAATGTTGACAATTTTGGATTTGAATTAGATGACTTGTAATAAAATTATCAAATAGAACCTTTTTTTTTCCTTAAGTGTGTGTTCAGTGTAAATAAAAAAATAAAATCTTAACATCATCCAAAGGTTCTGATTTGATTAAATATGCAAATGCATGCATATTTATTAAATTGAGCTTCATTTGAATAAATTAGTGTGTTTTGTAAGAATCCCTTGGAGAATACAACCAACTGGCAAAGGCTGATTGAATGACCTTAATCACCTGTGGGGTCTTGCCATTCAAAGGCAAAAATCACATTGTAAGACAATTATTCCAGTTAGCTAATAACAATCTTTATAGCATACCCTGATTAAATCTAAAAACATTATTTGCTTCATTTTTATTCTTATAGATTCAAATTTTATTTAATTGCTTTTGTAATGTCTATATATGATGAAGTTCATTCTGGGTATATAAAGGTATTTAAAGGTTTTGTGGTGTGTATTTTTAAGTAGGAATGTACCAATCACATTCATTTCCATTATTGATAGAGTAAACATTATTTGAACTCTTTTATCAGTCAATACCCAGTGCAATTCATATTAATATATTTTGAAAAAAGCACAACAGCAGTCTAGTCTTTGGCTAAAAATTGCATCCAATGTAATTGGTCATTTTATTAACACAACAGAAACAAGCACTATTTATTTATTTATTTTTTGTTTCAATGGTGTAGCTTGAACTTATATCATAGAGAGAAGACAATTGAAGTATTGTACCATGGTAATCTGTGTATCCTTGATCTATTGGTCAATAACATGCCAATAAACATCCGTTAATTATTACAGTGAATTCAATACTTGACAAAAACAAATCATAAGTGTTAGCCTTCATAAATAAGAAATATTACCAAAATTAATTAACATGATCCTAAATGATCCCTTTCCAAGTATAAAAATATGAACTTGATGTAAATACATGAAATTACATCAATATATGAAAATACATAATTATCATCTCACATTACATCTCAGTGCATATTAGTGTAAAAAAAAAATCATTCATTCATTTTCTGAACCGTTTAATCCTAATTTGGGTCGGGGGGAGGCTGGCGCGCAACTTAGCCGACTCTGGGCAAGGGCAGGGTACACCCTGGACAGCCCGCCAGGCCATTGCAGGGCAGACACATGTTGATGGCAATCCAGTGGCCTACTCTTTTCAAATGACAGCAATGGTTCCTTTACATTACAATTTTGTGGGTGGGGGGTGGTTTCAGTGACAAGTTGTGATAGTGGGGCTTGAACCCCTGACCTTTAAATCAGTAAGCCAGCACCTTTACCACCGAGCCACCCCTAAATCCTTGGTGAGTCTCCTCCTGCTTTTCCCAAGTAGTCATTTTGAACTTTCTCTGAATAAAACTCAGATCAAAATGACTAGGAAATAACATTACCACTCAAAAAACAGGTTCAAAAGTGAATTTTTATGTTTTGCTACTAACAAAATCCAAAGCAATTCTCACATAGTATGTCTTTGTAATGTTCTTATTGTCCTGTTTCTCACTGTTTTTTTTTTTTTTTCCTCCTTACATCCACAAACCACAGCCAATAATCACGCTGGAGGGCAGTGTGGCTTTCACTTTCCCGAGGGAGGGTATAAACATCATCACCGTGCAAGTGGTAGCCGGGAGCACTATTCAGCAAGACAGGAAAACCATTGCAGTCCATGGTAAGTGTGTGTTTCTTGACAGTAAGCCAATGTGGGAATACTGTTTTTATGCTCGTATTCTGCCCTCCACCTCTTTATGGCCTGTGGAAATAAATCTGTATTTTTTTTAAATGAAATCAGACTGACACAGTTCTTATATACAGTATGTGTATTATTTTGAAAGTGCAAGACCCCAAGTCATTAAGACCTCAAAATCATAGTGGCAACACACTACACATAATGGTGATCTGCAGGATCCAGGCACCCTTTACCAGTAGTGCCCCAGCCCAGTAATCATGTTACAAAAAAAAAAAAAAAAAAGCAAGACTAATTTAATATATTTTATTTATAATATTTCATGATGACAGAAATGCAAAAAAGCAAACCTTTCGAAATGCCTGGGGAAAGTTGATTGACTGATGGTTGCCATATTTTAAAGTCATTGTTTAAGATAAACTTTTGAAATTCATTGACAGATTGGCACAATGATGCAGTACAACAAATTCCATTTCAGTTTCTAGATAGTTTATGAGAAACAGATATATAACTTCTACCCCTATGGGTGATCACATTTTAGCATATGTCCTTAGAATCTACTTTTGAATAAGTCATTCAAAATTCTGTGTAAATCCACCTGCCATATTTTAGGGGGTGATCTCACTATAGAAAAGCAACTGACGCGAATCGCAATTCGCAACTGTCTGTTTTCACTCTCAAAATGTCCTCCAAACATCTGCAAACCAATCGCAAATTACTCGCAAATCAGTCTCAAACTGTCGCGTGACTTTCACACAATATATATGTATTTAAGCCACAAAATATTCGCTTGTATGTGGGGTCAGAAAACATCTTGACACGAATTTTAAAATTTTCAGCTGTACCACATGCAACAGAAATAATGTTTTTAAATTTCAACATGATTGTGTATTGAGGATCATATTTTTGGTGAGTAAGTTGACACCAGTTTGTAAAGTTTGGCCAGGCATACTAGCATTATTTCATAAAAATAGTATAAACTATATTAGGCAGATTACAGGGTGAAAGAAGGTGGCATTAAATAATGTTTTGCTATTGAATTAAGGGTGAAAAAAATCACAGTATCACTGATGATTTGTGGGATCAGGCTTATTTTCTTTGCCGAAGTGGCACTGCGTGAGTCATTCAATGCTTGGACCTTAAATTTTTCCTAACATGTTATTCATTCATTCATTTTCTAAGCTGCTTAAACCTAATTAGGGACACGGCGAGGCTAGTGCTCATCTCAGCCGTCTCTGGGCGAGGGCTGAGTACACCCTGGACAGCTCACCAGGCCATCGCAGGCCAACATTCACACCAGCATTCACACTCACACCTATGGGCGATTTGGAACTGTGCATGTTTTTGGACTGTGGAAGGAAACCAGAGGAAACCCACGCAAGCACGGGGAGAACTCACACAGAAACGCCGAAGCATCGAAGAAGAATCGATGAATTGAACCCAGGCCTTCTTGTTGTGAGGCGGACATTCTAACCACTGCGCCCCCGTGCCGCCCCATAAAATATTACAAACTACTTATTGATCCAGTATTATAAGTCGTTATACTTTACTTAATTAGAAATTATAAATGAAAACATGACCAACATATTGAAAAAAGATCAGTTTTGAATGATTTCCTAAAATATATATCAAATGTATTACATTTTTATTAATATTTTCCTAATAGGGTGTCACAATAGCATAGTAGTTAGCACTACTGCCTCATAGCAAGAAGGTCCTAGGTTCAAGCCCCGTGCCCAACAAGGGTGTTTTTGTGTAGAGTTTGCATGTTCTTCTTGTGCTTGCGTGGATTTTCTCCAGGTGCTCTGGTTTCCTCCCATTAGGTTTATACGATATTGCTTCTAGGTGTGTGAATGTGAGTCTCAATGGTTGTCTGTTTGTGTGTGTGTGTGTGTGTGGAGAGCAATTTAAAAAAGAAATTAATCAACTTTGCAAATAATGAAATCAGTATACTTGTATCCTGCTGTATCTGTTGGTTTGTTTGTCTGTTTTCTACTATTTTGCAGAATATTTTAGGTCCCATCTTTTAGCCTTTTCCTCCAATCTGGATGAGCATAACCCTGATGTGGCAGAATGGAGGCTGGATGTTAGCAGAGTCATCAAAAACTCCATGGTTCATGTGAGTGAAGTTTGAGGCCTCTTCTTCTCTGATCTACTGGATTGAGCTCAGACCCCCCCCCCCCTCCATTAATTACAACTACCCTGAGCAGGAACAGTTCTTTCACTCTTCCTCTAGCGATTAATGCCTGTGGTTCCTTTTGCTCAAAGTTCAAGGCTTCCTTAAATCACTGCAAAACTTGGATCTGTTGCAAATGAGCAGTGAATGCATTGTGGTACCTCAGGAACATCATTTCTGCCTCCCTCTCAATAATCCTCCTGTGTCAAATAAATGAAGCTATGAACTGCCACAGAGGAGAGTTTATGATGCTCTGTAGTAACTGCACAATAGGTGTTTTCAAAGTTTCTGCTGACCAACGAGAGGTTAAATCACCTGCCATCTGGCATACTTGGACATGGTCAGTAGCTGCATCATGTTAATAGACTTGAACGCTAGATTATGAGGGCAGGCTAGTTTTTAGGGCAACAGAGAATACAATCAAAATACTAAAATTAGTATTATGGCTTATGCTACGTAATGCTTTTAAATTCTCAAATTATTTAATTTACTATAAGACCAGTTCTGACAACAGTATTGGCTGTAATTCTGTTCACATGTATACTGTATTTATTGAAATAGGACAGAGAGACAAAGAGACAGAAGGAAATGGAGTCTGGCCACAGGGGGGCACTGCTAAGTGGGACATCCCCCAATAAGTAAAATCGGAGCAGTAAAAGTAACTCTGCTTTACACTTAACACTGATACCCCCGACCTCTATAACAGTGCACTCAATTGTGTTATATTTTTAACATAACACATTAAAGCTGGTGAAGGGGTTTATCAGTAATTGATTTTTTTTTCTTTGTAAAATATCTATTTCAATAATAAATAAAATAAAGACGTATTCGATGAATGTACTGTTCAGAAATATTTATACAGTCTTATTGCTGCAAATTCAAAGGTTATAGGCTGGGGTAATGGCCCTGCTCAAGAAGAAAAGATCTAGATATATCACTTGTTCCCTATTGTATCCACTAATATGCATGAGTGAATCTACTGTTTGCAGTGATAAAAGAAAAAAAATAACTGTTTAGCTCAAACCACAGAAGACATGTTCACCATATGTGTGCTCTACTCCATTGGAGTCATAATGTGCTTAATGAGTTTTGAGCAAACCACATGGGGCCGTATCGAAGGATGCCACACTTTAACCTTGTGATTTGACCTGAAACTAATGTTGATATTCTGGTTTTAATTGCCTCTCTGCCTCTATTATATTCCTAAAATTATATCAGACTATGTGATGTGATCTGCCATAGAAACTTCCTGTCTTTTTTTTTTTTTTTTTTTTCTTAATGCAAGCATTTGGCAAAGAAATTGATTGTTAGAGATGGCTAATAACTAGCTCTGAACTGAACAAAAGCAGCTGCCTAGTTCATCTAATAAAGTACAGGTAAGATGAGATTGGGGGGTAGCTTGGCAGGTAGGATGAAATAAATAAATAATAAAAGATATCAGGATATGGATAATAGCAGGAAAGTAGAATATAAAATGTAGTTTTATTAAACAGTAAAAAAGAACATTGATTTGAGTACATATTAATTTTTTTTGCTATACCTTAAATTCCTAATACATACCACTACATTTGCACATTTGCCACATTTGACAAACAGTTTAATCGTACTAGGGCTGCGGGAAGGCTGGAGCCTATCTTAGCTGACTCTGCGTCAGTCTATTGCAGGGCAACATGCGCACATCCACGTACAATTTTGGGGCAATTTAGAACAGCTTTATAGCCTAATGTGAATGTCTTTGAACTGCGGGAGGCATCCAGAGTATTTGTAGGTAACTTACACAAGCACAGGGAGATCACGCAATCTCCACATAAAAACAAGACACAGGACTTAAACCCAGGACCTACTTGCTATGAGGCGGACATGCTAACCACCATGCCACCATGCTGCCCTGCACCAAACCATATATTATACATTATTATCACTGCATACTGTATTATGGTGTACTACACAGACATGGAAAGAAAAAAAAATGATGAAAAACTTGGATGGATGGATGGATGGATATCATAATATCTCGGGTCGGGGGCTGGTTAAAATTTATGAGGAAACTACTAGAATTGGTAGCAATTACTGAAGAAGCTGGCAGGAATCATTAAAAGTTTTTTTGTTTGATTTTATTATTATTCTTTATTTTAGAAGTAATTGTGAAAGGTCAGAATTTCTGCAGGTGCTGTAAAAAAAACCCTCTAGACTAATTCCAGAAATAATACACTGAGTGATACCTAAGGCCACAAATGCTGTGAAGTTCACCTTCACATATCTCGCATACACAAGGACAAATCTTTCACTGATGTACATTTTAGATTTATTTTTGTTTTATTTTACACATTGTCCAAAGCTCACTGTGTATGTTTTCTAGGTGACTGGAGTGAATCCAGAGCATCTGTTGGTCACTGTTTTGCCAGGACTGCCCACGGCTGCTGAGTTCTTCCTGCTCCCGGATAAAGAGCTAACAGAGGGCAAAGCGGACAAAACAATAACACATTTAGACCAGGTATCCACAAATACACTCTACTGATATTCACTAAAAAAATATCGTCTAGGGTTATATATGTTTATTATTAGTTGGGCCAATTTCAGTGGCCGGCTAGAAAGCAGTTCTTTGGTGGATTTTTTATGGGGGAAACATAGTGTTAGGGTTTAGTGTTCTGATTTATACTAATTATTATTATTATTATTATTATTATTATTATTATTATTATTATTATTAAGCATAACCATAATTAAGGACACTTTGTGAAATGCTCAGTTATTTTATACTAATTTACTGTGCATGAACATATTTAAGCTATGCTCAGAAGAAACTTGGAACATTGTTAAACCTTCAAACACAAATTATTATACACTGAATGTTAATTTGTGCACATAATTAACGCTAATTCATGGCTTGCTATTTATAATTAATGTAGTAAACACTCTCGATTAATGAAAATCCTTAATCCAAAGATAAATCCAGTCTAATGTGCTTTTATTTGTACTAAATGGAACTAATCTCATCACCATCATCACCGTTGCTTGTCCTGAATTTTTTATCTGATCTTTATATTGTAATAAGTAATAGTTCATTTATGCTTTCTCTGGCTTATTCGACTAATGGCTTATTATTAGTCTGACTTATTAGTCTGACTTCTGGTTCGTTGATTTTAGAGGAGAAGGATAAAGAATGTGAATCTGATGTCATGTTAAACTTTCCCGCTGCTTATCATTTACTGAGTTGGAAGCTGTGTTTTGAATTTCTTTTCAGATTTTTAAAATCTTCATCATTGCTGCTGTATCAAGAATTGCCATAGCTGGTAACACTATTGACTATAGTATATAAAAATGGACAGCAGGTCATGCCCAAAAATTGAAGCCACCACAGGTCTCACGATCCAACTGGCTGATCCACCTCCATGAGTTTCTGTGACAAGATCACCTATTTTCCATGTCACTTTACTTATCTTAACTGTATTTTCATTTACATAGACTAATTCGTGCAGATAATTTTTCCTATGCTGATATCTGCTCAGGGTGGCATTTATTTATTTGTTTGTTTGTTTGTTTGTTTGTTTGTTATTAAGTAAGTAAGTAAGTAAGTAAGTAAGTAAATGGGTGAAGAAGAAAGACCTTTATGAGTATGAGTGCTGTCAGGTCTTGCCAGTGTCTGAATTAGCATTCATAGATCTTCCATACAACACTGCAAAACTGTTCATGAACTTGAAGCATTGGCCTTTTTTTTCTTTTCGTTTTTCTTTTTTAGTTCTGTTAGGTCACACAATCTCCAGGTATGTGAGTGGTAGTAATGCATCAGAATCTGTCATCTAGTCCTTGGCTGCAATGATACATGGATCTATGTTATTTATCACCTTTAGTTTGTCCAAATTCAGTTGCTTGGCACTAACATACAACTAAATTTTTCCAGGTAAGTTCCCTTTTCTTTCTGTTTTTGATTCTCCATATCTTCACTTCCTAGTTTTAACCAACTTTTCAGCCAAAAAAAAAGAAAGAAAAAAAAAAAAAAGAAAAAGAAAAAGTAGCAGGTTATCACTATAGCAGGTGCATTTAATATGGTTTATTGCTCTGAAACATGGTCCCTCTTCCCAACCAGGAAGGCTTATGACTTTATTTACATTCTCAGTGTTAAAGAAGGAGGGTGATAGAGTTTCTGACTTTCTCCAGCAGATGTCAGTGTTGGCTAAAAGAGCTCTCAGTAATAATATATTACACATGCAGACAGACATAGTTACACACAGCAGCCTGTTTAAACCAGTAGACACTCCAGTGGATGACATATGATTTATGTGTTTAATCTACAGTATTTCACATGCAGTGACATGGTTTTTGCTCTTTTATTGTTGTAAGCTTCCTCCTGGGGGGATATGGTAGCTAAGTGTTAAGCTCTGATGCCTCACAGCGTGAAGGTTCTGGACTCAAATCAGTCATTCTTTTGCTAAGAATGACATCAGGTAAAAGTAAAGCCTAAACTCATATTTCAAATGTACATTTATTCCCAAAAGAGGAAATAAATGTTTGGGCATATTTACATAAACAGAAGGATGGCTTTAAATACGAATAAATTATTTAAAAACGTATGCCTGTTATGCCTTGCTCTCTCAAAACAGTTATTATAGTTCATGCTTAACTTGTTTAACCGGACCTGTGGCCAGGAGGTCATCACTGCCTGTTGTTTGGGCAACCCCCGAACCCCGTTTTTTTATATTTGTAACTAATATTATATTACTTTTTTTTTCTTTTGAATACAGCTCGAAATACAGATATTAATAAAGGTAAAAAAGTCTTAAAGTAAGCTGAAGATGATGCCAAGCACACTGTTATTTAACAAAAATTCTTTGTGAAACTCAATTATGTGGTGATGTTATGCGGACTCATGTCAATGTTTGACAAAAAAAGAACATCCAAATGAAGCAGCTGAGCATCTTGATGCTGGAATGAATCCAGAAATGCACAGACCTCATCTCTCTTTACACTTTTGAAGTCCAGGTGATATGCCTGACAATTACTGTAATGCTCATAATAAGTAATTTTTATCTTTTAGTTAAGGTCTGTGGTTAAACCTTCAAGAGAGTTAAAACTCATACTTACTTAGGGCACTGAGTATATACATTATATAGACCGTAGATTAGATTTAGTAGGGCAATGATGGCTCAGTCATTAAGGCTCCAGGTTAGTGATCTGGGTTCGATCCCCAGTACCACCATTTTGCCACTGTTGGGCCCTTGAGCAAAGCCCTTAACCCTCAATTGCTCAGTTGTATAAAATGATAAATGTAAGTTGTTCTGGATAAAAGCATCTGACAAATGCTGTAAATGTAGATTTTGATTTAGTCTCAACAGTTATATCAGCTAAATAGCTGTTTGTTTGGGTTATATATTTCGTGAAATATTAAAATTATTGTAGCCATATGATGGATGCTCACAGGCAACTCACCCATGCAATGGGCACTGATGCCTCCTATGCCATTACAGAGGCTGTCTTTTGCAGTTTGCAGTTGGCCATTTGCATCTTTGGCACTTAGAAACATGATGTCCAATTCCCTCAAAAACAAGCTGAAATGTGGACTCATCTGACTGCAGCACATAGTTCCACTGTCTTCTGTTCCATCTGAGATGAGCACACCCAGAAAAACAAGTTGTGATTTGGGAGTGAATTGGTTTGTCTATTCCTCCTTGCATAAAACAGATTCAGGTTCCATTTCTGGATGTAGACTGCATTAGTCATATCCCACCTCTTTGTCCCTTAGTTGTCTTTCTTTAAAGAAACAAAATCGACAGAGCTATGAAGTTGTTGACTTTCATGTTCATGCACATTGAATAAAGCTTTTGTGCTATAATTACACTATAATGATGTTGATAATATATAAACAGGGTCATCAATAAGAATACCCTTTTCCTCCACCCCAAACATGAAATTGATGAATCACTTTTTTGTTCCAACCACATTTTGTCAACTGCAAGCTGAAATTAGGTAAAACTGCTAGAGAACGTTAACTGCAGGAGGAACAAAAGAAGCTCTGGTTTATAAAAAAATATGAATATTTTAATAATTTTCAATGGAACAATTCATTTTAAGGCAACATTATTAATGTTACAAAATCTGTCTATGAGTCTTATTTATTAACTGTACAAATCAGACCGTTATATTAGTATATTTTTTTAGTCTTCACAAAATAATTTATAGGGACCAATAAAGAAGCATTCAAAAAAGTTATACAAGTAAAGCAATAAAAACACACCAACAATTTCTCAAAAAGGTTATAATATTTTTTAAGATATCTGTATGAAAATCCAGCAAAATATAGAGGAGAAAATGAAAACATTTCATGCAAGTTAGGGTTAAATTTTTTACTTGAGAGTCTGTTTAGAGGTTTGCATCATGACTGGATAGCTGCTGCTGTATTAATTTAATTTATTTATTTATTTATTTTTACCTTTAAAGGACTTCTTTCTTCAAAGTTTTTTTTTTTAATTAATTAATTAATAGTGTTTTTTTTTTTTTCTTTTAAAGCTCGTGGCAGCGCTTTTTATTAGTGTTTGCATTCCGCCTACATTACTGCTGTTTCACAATAGATTCCATGTTGGATACAAGGTTAAAGAAAACTGTGAAAAATGTTGTCCCAAACATGGTTTTAATGGAAAAAAATAGCTGTTCTATAGAACATCATAACGTCTCAGCCTGGACGCCCCAATCGCATGGAGGTCAATCAACATGTTATTAGCCACCCCACGCACAGGTTCAGGTCATAGGGAGTGCCTATGCAAAATTTCAGAAAGCTGGCCTGTGCATGAGCCAAGCAATGGCCGGGACAAAGTTACTGTCACGACAATCCCGCCAAGCCATTGAAAATTGCCCTCCAGCCATCACTGGCTGAGGGGTAACTAGAAACTAGGATTTATCTTAGTTGCAATTTGACGTGTGAGAAGAGATGGATGGTAAGTTGAGATTGACGTCAAGATTTATTTGGCAAATGAAGCAAATAAAATAATTAATAAATTCTGGCAAGAAGAAAGAACAAAGGAACCCGCAGAAAAGCATAAATAATTATACATTGTACAAACTTCAACTTTTGGCCTTTGAGAAAGGTCAGAATAGATTGGAGCCTGTTCTGCCTAGCAAAAAGCACTGTAATGAATATCCTGCAACTTTTTTTTTTCTTTTTAAAAGGTTTCCTTTGTGGATGAGACATTACATTTTATTCTCGGTTGTCAGGATTCTTCTTGAACACATATTTGATTGTCAGTTGTGAATTGTGATCGTGTAATTCAGAGATCGAGATATTAGACATCAGTGAGATCCTCCCATATGTATATCTTTATTTCACCTTCAAGGTGATATGCTTGATGTATGTCAAAAGGCATCATGATGTCTTGATGTTCCCTGTTTTTTTTTTTGATGTGCTGTTTTCACAGTGAGTTTGTCATATTTCATCACACACTGTCATATATTATTGCCATGCAGCAAGTCTGGTGTTTTTCAAACAGGCTGAGTTTGCGGTCTTTAAGCTTTGATACAATAAAGACTTAAAAGATGCCTCTTAGAATGGGAAAAATGGTCTGAAATAAGTAAAGTGCATGATAGTCTTACAATCTAAAATGAATTTAAGAGCATCAAGAAATCAAATAGAAGGGAAATGTGTGTGTGTGAGTGAGAGAGAGAGAGAGAGAGAGAGAGAGAGAGAGAGAGAGAGCACAGTCAGAACATAACATGGCATACAACCATGGCTGCCAAGAACTACAACACAAAAATACTTTTTCATGTTCACCTGATTACACATTCACCTGGATTCAATCACACAATTACAGCAAAAATACAACAAAGCATAAAAACATGCTTAGTCTTTAAAATCTTTACATCTTCACAAAATATACACCCACACTCCCGTGCGTCGCACCAAAGTTAGTCATGGAATAGTGCTTGAATGTTTGTCCCATGGCGTGTTCTCTCTGTGCTTGTATGGGTTTCCTCCAGGTACTCCAGTTTCCTCCCACAGTCCAAAGACATGCACAATAGGTGAATTGGGTATAAGTGTAAGTGATTGTATGTGTGTTGCCCTGCTATGGTCTGGCAAGTTATTCACTATGTACCCCACCTTTGCCCAGTGATAGGCTCCAGCCTCCCTGCAACCCTAGACATAGGATGAAGTGGTTCGGCAAATAAGAGAGAGGGATGAGAGAGATGTTTGTCCTGTATCCATCCAGTGTCTGCACGTGCCCACAAAAGGAAACCCAAAATAGCTGCTGCTTCACTGAGTTGATGCTGATTTGCTGTTATGTATCGCTGACTTGTATGATGACGGGCTGCAATAACATAAACAAAGATTTAATATTTATAATGAAACTGAAACACAAAAAACATAGAATGAAAATCAGGTAGTCAGACAGACGTGCAGGTAAATAAATGTTTATGGAGCAAATGCCGAAATCAGAAGCTTGACAGAACAAACTTGTTCAACAGATGCGTAAACTAAGACAGGAAATGGAAAAGAAAGTGAAATTATTATTAATTAATGAATTTATTTATTTACTTTTTTTCTGTAGTATGATTCTTACCTTGCCTGGCATTTGTTTGCTTGCTCAATGTCTGACCCATGGCCTGAGTTTTTGCTTTACAATTTGGAATTGTCTGCAAGCTTTAATAAAGCTTCATTTTATCAGCACTTGCACCTGTATCTGCCTACATGACAGTGTTTCACACACACACACACACACAAAATATTCCAGGGTTCTTTGAATGAATAAATGTTCTAGGTTTTTAAAGGGTATCTTTTTGAAAATCATTGGCAACAGTAAGATGAAGCTAAGGACCCTTTAAGTTGCCAGATGGATCTTTTTCTTTTCATCTAGAATGTACCTGTATGAAGTCAGTCACTCAATTTAAACATTTAAATTCATCTTAAAAATATGCATTTACTCAGCATGTTCCATTAAATATATTGTGATTTTCTTCCCTCTAGCTTTCAGAGTTGGTTCTGAATGCAATGAACCAGAACCAGATACAGTTCACATTAAGGCCAGGAGTTCAGATCACAGTCTATGCTGCACATTTATCTGCAGGTAGGTAACTGAGTTTTCATGAAAAAAAAAAAAAAAAAAAAAAAAAAAATCCAATTTAACGAGATAATATCAGGCTGTGTAGGGTTTTAGAGGTAGAAACACCTTCACATTCATGCAATTATCCAGTCTGCTGTCATATGGTAACAGAAGAGTTCATATAATTAGACAGACACAGACCAGTAGGTTTAGTTAATGTCACATCAAATATCTGAATCTGAGGATAACAGTTATCTTAGTGACTTTGATTTGGAAATGGGTGTTTGTGCCCGATGAGCCAGTGAGTTTTGAGAATTTTCACACATTTACACACACAGAGTTATGTGTCTGAAAACACACAGAGGTCAAATTAGATTGATTGAATGACCATCCAGCCAATCACAGCCTATTCATTAGTGTCAGAGAAGTGAGAGAACATTTACATGAACAAAGTTGACAAAAAAGGGCTTCAACACATTTGAGATATAAAACAATACTGCATTAAGTTATGGACAGTGCCAGCCAAAACTATTGATTCAATTGTGTCTGCAAACTTTTGACTGGGGGCGGCGTGGCAACGCAGTGGTTAGCACGTCTGCCTCACAGCAAGAAGAGAGGGTTCGATCCCCAGGCTCAGGGCATTTCTGTGTGGAGTTTGCATGTACTCCCCGTGTTTGCGTGGGTTTCCTCCAGGTACTTCGGTTTCCTCCCACAGTCCAAAAAACATACACCGTAGGCTAATTGGCAGTTCCAAATCGCCCCTAGGTGTGAGTGTGAATGGTTGTATGAGTGTTGGCCCTGCAATGGTCTGGCGGGCTGTTCAGGGTGTATCCTGCCTTCACGCAGAGTCGGCTGAGATAGGCGCCAGCCTCCCTTTTGATATACTGTATTAATCCCGCAAGGATTTGCCTCTGCAATTAACCCATCGAAAGTGAGCACCCACACACACACACACACACACACACACACACACACACACACACAAACAGTGAGTACACACTCGGAGCAGTGGGCTGCCACATACTGGGGCACCAGGAGGTACCTACTAGCTATATAAGTGTGAAGAGTACTGCTGGAAAAATGTGTTTTTCCCATGCCTCTAATTAGAATTAAGCATGTTAGAAAATGAATGAGTAGTCACAATATGAGAATTTAAATACTAAAATCACTGAACACCAACAATTCCATATTATTTCAGTTATGCTTAATTTTTGAGCACATAAACTTAACTGTTATTTATCAATTTATATTATATGCTTAAATCAGTGGAATAACAACAGACATGTTGGATATTGACCAAGTTCTTGATTTCCCAAATTCTGGTTGGTAATTATTATGTAAAGGGTAATGAACAACGCTGATTTTGGGTAGCAGGAAAAAAATGCATGTTTGAGGCATGTTTGTAAGCTAGGCTAAAGCGGAACAACAACATGTTTGTGTGTGCGACTCTTTTTTTGGCCAGGCAGTGTACCACACTTGTATCATGTTAATTCAAAGGAGGAGATTTCCACATTTTGAACACTCAAACTTGCTTGCAGCTGCAGTAGTAGGCATCAGCCTCAGTGCGACAGAGGGAAGTTTTGAATAATATTGCACCGATGAGCAGTAAAATTAAATTTGCAATACACA
>JAQMYF010000009.1:14137249-14149021 GCA_030014195.1 Neosilurus mollespiculum | reverse complement strand
GGAAATGACTCCCTCTCACAGAAACCCCTACATGTTTAAAACTGTTGATTCCTGCATCGCAGTGATTGTGAGAGAATTCAAAGGAGAATAATTACACCAGTTGGTGACAGGAAGCATACTGTAACTCAAGTAACTACAATTTACAACTGGGGTGAGCAGAAAATCATCTCAGGACTTACAAAATATGAAATAAGAACAGGAAGCTGAGGCTTATGTAGGCACAGCTTCCATAGAGTTGAAGAATGAAAAAAACATTACCTGGTCTTTTTCCAGTTTTTTTAACTGCCTGTTTCTATGAATCTATGCCCTCTGCAGCCTCAAACATCTGTTCTTAGCTGACCAGAGCAGATCATTATGTTGAATCTGCTGTTATAGCCCATCCACCTCAAGATTCAGAGTGTCATGAATTTGTGAATGGCTTTTCTGATCACCATGGCTGTGGCTGGTGATTACTTTAGTGTTTTTTTTTTTTTTTTTTTTTTTCTTGTCTAATTTAAAGAAGGAGAAAGATTGCATGCAGACAAAGAGATCACCATGCTCTATTTTAGACACCTCTTCCTCTCTAACTCCACTCAGACATCACCTTTTCCCTCTCAGACCTGGAGTGAACACCACCGATGCAAGATACCCGCTTCTTCAGCAATGTTCAGGGTTTTTATGCACAAATATTTATTGTGTGCTAAGGCAACACAGTATTGATCAGTTCAAAGAAAGGTCTACGTGCAGTGCACAGGGAATGGTCAGTCTGAACAGTGATAGCATTCAAAGACATATATCTATTTTTGTGTTCACTACATGTGGGCCTTGTTTTGAACGGCAAAATATAGAGGCAGGACGTGCCGACTATCATTGATACTGTATCACCATGGGTTAATTTGGAAGTTCTCATCCAGAAGGTCTGTTAAAGGACTGTTACACACTTGATGGTAATCCACAGATTCTAAAATACTCAAATCAGCCTATCTGGCTCCAACAGTCTTGTCATAGTCAATGAGATGTTTGATGTGAATATTATCTTGAGCTCTTGACCTGTAACTGTATGATTTTATAAATTTTGTCACTGGTAAATAAATGGTTAATTAAATAATTTTATGAGTGAGCAGGTGTAGAGGTGTTCCTAATAAAATGATTGGTGAGTGTATATGTTACTGGCAAAGTATGAAATATGACATTGTATAGAACGCTTAAAACATTAAGTACCAAATAAAATCCTTTGTACGGAGCTAGTCCTAGGCAATGTGTGAATCGATCGCATTGTAGCGAAAGGTGCCTTAGTGCATGCATCAGGAGTGCCAGCTCTCTCCTTTTGCCCTAACCCCAAACCTGAACCTTAACCCTAATCATTTTGTAGAATGCCTGAAATGTTTAATCATTTGCCAAAATCCAGACCCAGTACCTGGATTTCAAACATTGCCATTAACATATACAGTACTGTGCAAAAATCTTAGGCACCGTATGACTTGTACATTAGCGGGTCAGTAAAAAAAAAAAAAAAATAAAATAAAAAATCCATTCAGATTTCCAGACATTACATTTCCAGCACAAAATTCAATGTTACAGAAATTAATTTTTGTATCTCAGTAAAGAAAGCAGAATATTATGTAATGGACCACATTTCAGGCAAAAACACAATGAATGCTCCTAAGCTTGCATGCAAATAAAGAAGCAAGTGTGATAGTCAAAACCTCCAGGAGAAATTTGTCTGGTTCTGCAAGATTCTCAGTAAATCTTACTGCTCATTCCCTTGTAAAACTTTATAACTGTACCCGAGACCACTAAAGCGAAAGATCATCACACTAAATATTGACTATCATTTTTTTTTTTTTTTTATATATATACCTGAACATTGATACTCAACCAGACTGTTTGACATTTGTATATTGAACTAGAAATAATGCAAACTTAAGCTTACACATTATTCAAGAAAATACATATATCAGCTCAATACTGCATGATATTTCCCACATGAAAAAAAAGTAAAAATAGTTAAGGCTAGAATAAAGAATGTGCTTAACAATTAAAAAGAAATATAGAAATCAAGCCTTTGCAGTTGTTTTACAATATCTTCTCCCACAGCACCCCTAGTGGACACCAGTGAGAATCACAGTGGCTCAGCTATGCTCATGCTTCTCTCAGTGGTGGTAGTGGGTTTAGCAGTGTTCCTCATCTACAAATTCAAAAGGTAAAGTGTGCATACATATCTGATCATGTTTAATTAACACATGGCTCAAATGTTTTGCCTTCCATGTGCCCATGCGAAGATTAGAAATGCATGGTCATCATTTACATAGTTACAGCTTTTATCTACTCTAGTTAAGTCATTATGTGAGCGGTGGCTAAACTACTCTATGATAACAAGGGGTCAGTTGTCATTTTATTTATTTATTTTTTGTAATGTCAAATGAATTTCCCAAGACAGACTGACCCTCTGTCAGTTAAGTATGACAGCCAGAAACACCCCATCACGTGCTGGGTGATATTTCTCAGCTGTGTTCTCTGGAAGCCATCCAGAAGATTCATTTTGTCTCAGCATTCACCGCCAATCAGAAATGTCAGTCGGTGCTATAGACATTATCAATTTTTGGCCCTTCAGGCCTTGGAAGTTGACCTTTATAAAATGTTAAATGATTGCGCTTTTCAGACAGGAGGAAAAAGAGCAGCAGAGGTCAATAAGACAAGATCTAGTGAGAAGGAAGCAGGGGAGGAGGGGGGGAGCAAAAGGATACAGACTGTATAGCACAGTATAGTACAAAACAAACAAAAACAGAGTGTATTGGTGTAGAATTGAACATGAACAGCTCATTCAGCTTTCAACATGATAGTCTCTTGTTTTCTAATATTCTCTAATAATGATCAGGTAATATTGTTATTAATTAATAAATAATTAATTAATAAAACAGTTTTCCTTACCACCCAGTTTCCACTCATCTTCTGGCTAACCCCTCTCACTTTTTATCACTTTTGCAATTAATTGCCTTCACCCGGCATCTCATTGTAACTCTTTCCTCAAGGAAGATCCCAGGCCTCCACCTCTATGCAGCGATGCAGAACGAAAAAGAGCAAGAAATGATCCAGAGCCCAGCGAGCCCGATAGAGAGTGAGCTAAGCAGCAGCTCTCAGAGAGAGCTTCCCACCTCGCCGGAGTCTCTGGACACCGAGCTCAATGTCCACACCATTGGTGCGTACAGGCTCATGTTTCAAATATATATCGCTTCATTATTTTTTCTTGTTGGTGCTTTTATTCTATATTAATTCATTCATTAAAATTGCCAAACCGCTTCATCCTACTAGGGTCATGGGGAGGCTGGATCCTACCTCACACAATTCTAAGCGAAGGAGGAGTACACCTTAAGCAACTCACCATTCCATCACAGGGCCATCACACACAACCATTCATACCCTCACCTAGGGGTAGTTACAGCCAATTAGCCTAATGCACTTGTCTTTGGACTATGGAAGGAAACCAGAGGAAACTAATGGTATTGCCCTGTTTAAGCCCAGGACTTCAACCCAGAACCTACTTGCTGTGATGGTTATCTGTGTTGGCAATGCAATGGACTGCCGAGCTGTTCAGGGTGTACCCTGCCCAGAGTCAGCTGGGAATGGCTCCAGCTTTCCTGTGACCAATGACGAGAATAAGTAGTATGGATAATGAATGAATGAATGAATGAATGAATGAATGAATGAAGATAGCCTTTGGGGACAGCATGGTGTTGTAGTGGCTAACACATCTGCCTCACATCAAGAAGGTCCTGGGTTTGAGACCCTTGACCAGAGACAGCATTTCTGTGTTAAGTCTACATGTTCTCCTTGTGCTTGTGTGGTTCTCCTCATGGTACTCCAGTTTCCTCCCACAGTCCAAAGACATGCACATTAGCCTAATCAGCTAGGCAGTGGTGGCTTAGTGGTTAAGACGATGGGTTGCTGATCCGAGGGTCAGTGGTTCAATCCCACTTTCACCACTGTTGGGCCCTTGAGCAATTGCTCAGTTGTATAAAAATGATAATTGTAAGTAGCTCTGGATAAGAGCGTCTGCCAAATGCTGTAAATGTCAAAATGTAAATGTAATCAGATGTTCTCGATGGCTCCTAGGTGTCAATGTAAGTGTAAATATTTGTGAGTCTGTGTTGGCCCTGTGATGGTCTGGTGAGCAGTTCAAGGCATACCCCACCTTCACCCAGAGTCTGGGTCGGGCTTCCTCCCTGCAACAATAATAAAGGATAAAAATGGTTCAGAAATAGGATGAGATAAGCTCCTTCAAAGGCAATACTCTTGTCAGTCAATGGAAATATGTATTTTTGGCTTATTAGCAGTACATGGGTAAGTTGGGAAGTGAAGCCAAGTTTATCTGATAACAAGAAAAGCATAAAATTAATGAATACACAGAGAAAAATGTTCTAAGCAACTCACAATGATGGCCATTCGAAGACACAGACAGAAGACATAAAAAGAGATGAAGATGTAACAAAATGTATTAATTTGATTTATTAATTTTTAGAACCTATGAAATATTTTTTTTCATACCAATGAAATAATCTTTCACTGTTAATTTGCCATTCTGTGAGTTTCTATTATAAAGGTGCAAAATACAGACTAGGGTTCATATACATAAGGTAATATATATATATGTATGTGTATATATATATATATATATATATATATATATAATGAATAAAATAATAAGGCTTGAGTCATGCTGTAACAGTGATTGTGACACAACCCAAAGCCAGGTATTACATTTGGAGAAGCCAATTTGGATGAGTCTGAGATGGCCTGGCGAGCTGTCCAGGGTGTACCCCGCCCTTGCCCAGAGTCGGCTGAGATGGGTGCCGCCCTCCCCATGAACCTAATTAGGATTAACACCCCTGTCTCACCGACACAACTTTCATGCAGATACCTGCAGTACCTCAAGGAGGAACACCCCGCGGTGCTTTCTGCAGAAGCATTTCCATGAACTTCTGCGGGTCAAGTTGCGTCAGTGAGAAAGGGGCATAAGCAGTTCAGAAAATGAATGGATGAAGATTGATGAGTTTAAAATGGATATTGGATGGAAACATTGGATATTAACTGAACAGTCGCACTTCTGATGCCAGCTGCATTTAAACAATGTCTTTGTAAAGTTTTCCATTCATTTTCTTCATATAGTTTTCATGTTTCCATTGCTTTCTTTTACACCCTTCAATTGCTGTTTTACTTTCAGTTTGTTTCAGTTTCAAGGAGTCTCTTTAAGATCTGAACTCTCTTTGCTCAGTAATTAAATCCTGATTTGCATGGTTTTTAATCCCTATTTTGCATGTAACTTGAAACAAATATTCATTGTAAATGCCTGCTAGCTATATGTGCAATTTACAATTAGCAAATAACAAATTAGTGCTCAGTTCAGGCGGTCTTCTTCATTATGACATAAAATCGCACAGACATTTGTACTGAACTATATCAGGATAGGGAACCAAGTGCATGTGGAAAACACCATAGTCAAAAAGAAATTGTTTTAAAGGTGCCTCGTGCCTGATATACAAAATTAGAAATATTTCCAATGCCCTTACTACTGATCCCACTGAAATCTTGTTAAGTTCCACATTGAAATAATTTTAATCTGCATATGAGTCTGAATTTTCTAGGAATTATTTAATCTATGTAAGATTATCTGATCAATGTTTATAAAGCTCTGCCTACACCAACTGCAAGTTATTTTTCCAAACAAATTCTTTTCAACCCCTCAATGCACATCTGCTTAAGTCATAGCTATAATTCCTTTTTTTAATCATCACGTTCTGTTTGTTTTAGTAAAAAAGGATTAAAAGCAGTCAGTTATTTCACCATTTAGCCTAAACATGTTTGTTCAACTTGGTGACATTCTGACATCCCTACCTCAGTCAGCTGGGATGGGCTCCAGCATCCCGGTAACCATAATAAAGGATAAAGAGGTTTGGGAAAAGAAAAAAAAAAAAAAAAAAAAGAGTTTGTATAATCTTTGGTAGATTGTGAGTTGACAATGCGATAGCAATCCATGCCATGGTGCCAGGGGAGCAAACTTGGTGGCAAGCTTTCTCATCTTGGAGGCAGTGATATTAACCAATTCATGGTGTCTGTGAATGTAATTTGCTCCCCTTTGATACAGTATAAATAATATTTTAGAAGGATGTGTTTGGCTGGCTTCACGTCTTGGGGAAAGCACGTGTTAGCTTTTCCCCTTCCATACAGTTACCTGTTGAGCTAGCTAATGTGTGGTATACAAATACTAAATGTTAATGATAATTTTATTCATTTTGCCTTGGTACATTGATCTCTGTATGCCATAAATTATGACTTTCACTTGAGTCTGTAAAAGCACTGACAACTCTTTCTGTTCCTCTTGTTCTTTTTCTGTGTTCTCTGAATGCAGAATGCATTAAACCTCATCCCCGTGTCAGAATTTCAACAGAACCTCCTGTCTACATTGATGTCTGACTTTTCCAGACCGCCACTGCAAAGGGACATTGACCATTTAATCATAAAAGGTTTTAAGCTTTATACAATACCTGTGCATGTTGGACATTGACACTTTACTGTGCTTTGTGAAAACCAGACAAAAACTGTGTACAGGTTTTTTATACATATGTCTATCAAATAAGAGAACATTTTTAAGATGTTTATTTATAAGAAATGATCAGTACATACTCAGTCATTCAAAAAGGCCAGCATGTATTATAATTAAACAAATGGGTGAAAATAAAAAGGGAACATAATACATTTCATTCATTCATTTACTATATTACTTTACAATGAAGTAGTACAATATTTATCTGTATGTCAGTGTATTTAATACAAATGGAGACGATTTAAATTCATGATTTTGAATACGATTATTATTTAAGCTACATTACACATAGGAAAAAAATACTTTCATTTTGTACAGAACTTTATCAGACAAACATTTCATTGATATTATTTTATTATTTTCACCCTCTCTATATTAAGACTTAAGATGATTTTATTTTCCAAATTGGAATACATGCGTCAGAGATTTTTTTTAAACATTTTTTTTTTATTCACATTGTATGTAAGTTTACACTTCTCCATAAAATACTATAATTATGGGCAAGATGTACAGTATCTTTCAAAAAGCAGAAAAGTCATTACATTTCATTACTGTTCTTTTTTTTTTCTTATCCTAATTTTTTTCCTCCTCAGACCTTTATTTAACTAAATAAATACTGATGAGTTATCAAAGTCCCATTCAACATCAGTACATCATGCAGCTTTTCATTATTGATTATAATTCATACCAAAAGGGAAATGTACACTATATATGAATATATAGTGAGTATGTGTATTAATATTTAATGTTAGGATACATTCCTCCTGCTTCTGAGCAGTATAGTAGCATACTGCTTATTATTATTATTATTATTATTATTATTATTATTATTATTATTAATTATTATTATTATTATTATTATTTGTAATACTAGTAATATTCCCAATTTTATTGAATAATTTACATGTATGGTAAAAGCAGACATATTTTATATTAATAGTTATTTATAGATGTTAATTAAAGGTACAGTGTGTACGATTTAGTGGTATGTAGCATATAGTGATGAGGTTACAGATTTCAAGCCACTGACTTTCATTCCCAACCCCTCCCCATTGAAGCCTGCATAGTTCTGGGCTACTTTAGAAACATGGCGGTGCAAGATGATGGTCTCCATGAGTGGGGACCCGCTCCCATATGTAGATATAAATATCTTATTCCAACATTCTGAAAACCTCACAGTTTTTTAATGACTACAGATTAATGAAAACTTATTTATTGATGATATACTTAATATCTGCTAATAGATCCTCCAAAATTTTGCACACTGTACCTTTATCTGCTTCACAATTAAGAATTCTCTGATTTTGTCTTGTTTCAACAAATGTACTGTTATACAGGATGTGTTAGAAATAATGGTGTAATATCTTAGGTCTATACCTCGTTTAACTGTACATTAACAGTAGAATTAAAAAAAAAAAGATTTATTTTTCCCTCTGTTTTGAGTGTTTCAAAACCACTTAGAAATCCATAACCACTTTGTTTTCTAATTCTATAATCTGATGAATGTACATTACTGAACTGATTTAAAACGAAAATGCATGTTTATAAATTAATTTATGTTCTTACAACATCTTTCCTTTATTTATTTATTTTTATTCATTATATTCTGGATCCTGCAAATTTTGTATAGAGCATAATGTCATCATGTATAAAAGCAGTGTGATCTGATTGTCTTTAATAGGAGATGTAGGACGATAACACTCATAGTAAGCATCTGAGACAATTAACAGAAGTATTGATGAAATGCCCTGAAGGGAAAGGCCATGCAAGTGACACCAGCAAGCAAATACTAATCTGAGCCCCGTGCACATTACAAAGAACAGCATCTATTTTAAAATCTAATACCTTGTTTTATTTACTGCTTTGACTCCATATTAGAAAATGGTTAAAAATCTTGATTGAAATACTGTTTAAGGTCATTTAAACAGTTATCATCACAAAAGCTATGCTTATTTTACAAAAGAAAAAAAGTTATATCCCGCTACTGTTTAATGTCTTTGACTTTAATTTGTCGAACCAAAATATTAAAACATATTCGTGTTGTAATGAATGAGAACTTTTTGTTATATTTCATAAGAGTAAAGTAAGAAAACCTAGTCAGTCCCACAACAGTATATTTATAAGAGCTGGGTTTGAAAAAACTTACAGCTACCAGGATCTTGTTTTATAGCACATAAGAATTACATCTAACACATGTCTGGAAACAAAGAACCCCTTCTATTGTAAGAAGTTTCAAAGACGAACTATAGAAGAAATAATATCCGTATATCAAAAATGCTTGTGCGACATGATGACCTTTTCTCGTACACACTTCCTAATTTTGGGAAAGTTAGATTCAGGGCTTTTATGTAGCTGTTAAGTTGTACTTGGTTGAATTTTGGCAACCCTGGAAAATTAAGTAATATTAGCTCTGCTGTGTGACAGAAAAAATACCTGGTGTATTGAACAGGGTTACAAATGTTATATCTAAAACCCACTGAAGGCAGCAATGTGGCTCAGTGATTAGCACAGTCAGCTCACAGTAAACAGGTTCTAGTTTCAATCCTGCCAGTCAATCATGGCCTTTGTGTGTCTGGGTCGTACCCCCTATGCCCATGTGGGTTTCCTCCCACACATCAGACATGTGGATTAGGTCAATAAATTGGCCATCGGTGTGAATGTGAGTGTAAACGATTGGCTTTGTACTAGCTATGTGATAGTTTAGCAATCTGTTCAGGTACACATCTTGCCTCATCTTACCTGAATTCAGCTGGGATTGGCTCCAGGCTCCCCTGCAACCCTGATGGATAAGCGATATGGATAATGGATATATGAATAAAATCGTTAAAAAATGCTGCTAAAATACATGCTGGATGTTGTTCACTCTTAATGCCTTGTGTAGGGTTTCTGTAAGTATGTAGAATGCGACCAATAGCATTAGCCATGTGTGATAGCTTTCCAACTTTCTTTGAGCAGGAATCCTGGAATTAGTGGTCGTGACTTTTATCTTTTAATCAATGTGAAATCAAACGAAATTTCTCTTGATCATTGCAACACATACACATTTTGGCGTGACACTATTCTGCATATTAACAGGTGTAATTTTTTTTTTTTTTTTTTTATTGCAGCTCATTTCCAATACAGAAAAACAAAGCATAGCCTATTAGCATCACTGAAATTGTCACTGATATTTGCGATCAGTTTGCTTACAGAAAGAGTAAACAAGATCCCAGAAACCACACCCCTCTCAAGAGGTAGCAAGATTATTTTTGTAGAAAACAAGATTTATTACTGTAAAGGTTTTTATATAAAATAATGAAAATTTCACTGTATAATTGTTTTTTTTCCTTTCTTCAAGCTCAGTTGTGTCATGTAATATATATTTTTATTTTATTTTAGTTTAGTTTTAGTTTTTTGCATTTACAATCATATTTATTAATCAGTGGCATATATGTCAGTGTTTTGGTTTTCTTACAATATTTGTAAAAAATAAAATGCAAAAAAAAACAAACAAAAAAAAAAAAACCTCAATACACTATGTAATTTGCTGAAGTATTCTACAACTTAAAGATAAAGAAAAATTAAGTGTCATTATTGTGTGGACATTTTATTTCCTTTAAATATCAATTATCATTTGAAAGCTTACATATTTCTTCATTACAGAATATAATTACAGTTTTAATAAACTCAGTTAATTGAATTGTGATTACGAACAGTAAAATCAGTTTCAGATTTACAAGTAGAGTAGTAATTACAAAGAGCTTTTTGTGTGCTAGTTTTACACATGAAACGTACAGTTGTGCTCAAAAGTTTACATATTCTGGCAGAATTTCTGATTTTTTTGGGGTAAGGGTTTGTTTTCAGAGAATTTGAATGATAATACAAAAACCTTTCTTTCAGTTGTGGGTAGTTGTTTCCATGATGCACAAATATATTATTAAAACAGTCAAAAATTTAATAATATAAATTTGGTGTAATGTGCTTTAGTTTCTTTTACGCAATATTTATACATTTTATTTAAGCTCTTTTCAGCCCCATGCAGATCTTAAATGCCTTTCTATTCACTAAATATGCCCATAGAGCATGGGATAAGTTCATTATATTTCCTGCAATCTATACAGTTTGATAGTCAGCTTGTCCTCTATCCAGCTGTGGAAAAACATTGACTGGTTAAATGAATTTGCACCAGGTGACAATGGTGTACCACTATAAACCACTGACTGTACATTTGGGTTATACTATTAGCCCACATGCTGTGTTTATCACTTGTTGCATAAGAAAATAAAATTCTATTATGATAAAGAACAGCAATCCTTAAACGGCGTCACAGAGATGATGTAACAAAGGTGCAATTCAATAAGAAGAAAGAAAATAGGCATAAAACATTTTCTCATAAGGAAATAATGGTCATTAAATATAATTATTCCAAAGACAAAATATGAACCAAGGTTCTTCTTGCAAGTGGTTGACAGATCAGCCATATTAGATTACCCATGTGTGAAAAAAATGTATGAATGTGTGTGCATGCTGCCTTGTAATAGACTGGTGTTTTATCCAAGGATTATTCCCACCTCCCACGTAATGTTCATGGAATAGGCTCGGGATTCACCATGGCATAAGCATAAAGCACATCCTGATCATAAATTAAATAATAATAATTATTATTATTTTTATAATTAGACCATTCTATTCATTGTTTGGCAAATATGTATTATATAAACCCAAGACAGGAGACAGGGAAAGAAAGTCATTTTAAGAAGAGGTATTTAATTTTTTTTCTTTAACAACACAACAGAACAAGAATAAAGTTGAATACATGCTTACAATCCCTTTCACTAACAACACTGACAGAGAGAACATGATGTAGAGGAAAAAAGAGACCAAGATTGAGGTTGTATGTGAGTGTAAGAGAGAGGGAGAGAGCAGGAGAGAGAACATTTCCAAGGCTTTCCCCTACCATTCATGCTCTGATAGGCCTGTATCCCAGAGGAGCCCTGCTAACTCAAAGCAGCAGAGTGAAGGTCACTTTGCTGCCCATGTTAATTTGTCCTGCCTCTGTTGATTGCCATTTAGGAACAAGTCATTTGATTAGCCATCCCAGAGGGGTTATGGCAGTTCCACTGACGGCGTAGTGAACCAGGTTTGCTATATATATATATATATATATATATATATATATATATATATCTATATATATATATATATATGTGTCT
>JAQMYF010000009.1:14121316-14135950 GCA_030014195.1 Neosilurus mollespiculum | reverse complement strand
TATATATATATATATATATATATATATATATATATATATATATATATATATATACATATGTGTATAAAGGAGTACCAACATCTGGTGTGGTTAAGCAACTTGTCATGTTAGCAGCAAACTATGCTGAAGACTTGCCTGCATTGAAAAATTTACATTTTACCTGTGAATATTACAAAGTGCTCATACTGGAGACCCCTTCCAAAGATGCTAACTAAGCCTCTCCACTTATGTTGAGTGTCTGCCGTACACATCTCACTGAATAAAGTAATTCATTTATTCAGAAAAAATAAACTAATTGTACTAGGGTCACAGGATGCTGGAATCTATTTCAGCCGACTGGTCGAACACCCTGGTACATCCTGAAAAGCACGTCAACCATTGCAGTACAAAACACACACACACACACACACACACACACACACACACACACACACACTTTCATTATTTTTCTTTTTTAAACATGCAAACGCATGAAAAACAAACTGATATTTGTTTATTTTATATGCAATAATGAAACAAATAATGAAATAAGTCGTTGGGGGAGGGGGGGGTTGGCTTGTTTGTTTTCTGATTTTTTTATCCACAAAAATGAATGATACACAGACCCAAGTCTAACAGCTGTTGACAACTGTGATGAGCGGTAAAGCTTCTCGAAACACACAGCACATTAAAGGGTATTCCAGTGGGTAAAGGGTATATCAGTTCCCAATGAGTGTAACTAACCATTTATTTCCACAGATTATATTCTGATATTTATAATATTAAGCACAAGTATTCAGAAATAACTATATGCAACATCAACTGTGTTCAGAGGAGTCAGAACTAGTTCTATAAGTGCAATGGATAGTTTAGACATATATAACAGATGCAGCTTCCAGCACTTTGATTTCAGGATTAATAAAACTGCAGAAAATCAACCATATTCTAAGAGATGATTCCACAGAGGAGAACTCCATCAATAAATGTTTATGTAAAGCATATATTCAGTCAGATCATTAATCACTCATGAAAAGATGTTTGCAAAGCAATCTCTAGTCATATATAATGTTGAAGATTCTGCTGTTAAAGAAGAAAGATTTTCTGTTGGTTTGCAATGTAATTAATTATATATCTATCAATGTAATTAATTATATTATATATATTAATTATATATTAAAAATATATCTGATTGCATATGAATATGCCTTAATTCAGCTGGGATTGGCTCCCGTTTCCCAGACAACTCTGATGGACAAGAAGTATAGATAATGTATGGATGCATATGGATATTAGAAAAACAGTGTAAACAAATCTATTACTATTACTTCTGCATTACAAAATTGTTTGTGAACAGATAGAAATTTTTGGATGTAATGATTGTAATTTTACTGTGTTTTATAGCATTACTTTAAATTCTTTCCACATTTTAATAATACCAGTGACTCATAACCATAGATTTGAGGCTATTACACTTGATTATGTTATAAGCTATGAACTAGTGAATATGTAAACTCCATAATAGTAATAATAATTAAACAAAACTCCATAATCCCTTTTCTTCCTCTCCCATACTTTTCAATATACACTATTTAGGCAATATTACAATGCCACTGACAGGTGCAGTGAATATGAATTATCTCGTTACAGTGGCACCTGCCAAGGAGTGGGATGTACAGGTATTGGGCAAAATGTGACCATTTACTTCTCAAAATTGTTATGTTGAAAGCAGAAAAAATGAGCAAGTGTAAGGATCTGAGTGACCTTGACTAGAGACACAATGTGAGGGCTAAACAAAACGTGAGGTCTTTTGGGGTGTTCCTAGTATGAAGTGGTAAGTACCTATCACTACCAAAGAAGGACAAATAGCGAGTGTCATGGGTGCCCAAGGCTCAGGAACTAGATTGTTGTGGGTGCCCAAGGCTCATGGTCTAATCCAACAGAAAAGCTATACTAGTACAAAATTCAGAAACTGTCAATGCTGTCTATGATAGAAAGGTGTCAGGACATGCAGTTCACTGCAGTGGAATATTTTTGACAGCTCAATTATGGCCTGAAATCTGACAACCCTGTGATGGCTCCCCTCCATCAATGACGTGCAATTTTGGGGAGTTCCTGGATTTGTTTTCAAGATGGCGGACACAGAGGAGAAACCTCTGCATTTTCTTTGAATTGTACAGTGCAGAATTAATTTGTGATCATGTGGATGTTCAAAATGTAACAGCTCATTGGTTCAACAACATCAGTGTGACCATGCATAAAAGCCTTTGCATATTTCTATCCTTTTGAGGACCTTTCACTGTCATATTTATTTATATACAGCTACTTATTTCTACACCTAAACCTAACCCCTACACTCTTTAGGTCATTTACTTT
Organism: Neosilurus mollespiculum; assembly: GCA_030014195.1. Lineage (NCBI taxonomy): Eukaryota > Metazoa > Chordata > Actinopteri > Siluriformes > Plotosidae > Neosilurus > Neosilurus mollespiculum. The sequence continues at coordinate 14,133,598 of JAQMYF010000009.1, read as the reverse complement.
ATTTTAGGAGTAAATCTTCCCTTTTCCTGATGGGGAACATAAAAATGTTCCCCAAGTTCTAAGCAGGGTTTAAAAACAAGCACACACACACACAGTCTCAAAGCAGACAGAATGGCTTACCTTAAGAGCCATTCAGAGAAACCTACCTTCTCCCCAAAGCAGTTAAATCAGACATAAACAAGATCGGCTGTAGTTATGAGTCATTACGAGCCACAGTGAAGGCATGCGTGCATAAAGAAAGATGAACTCCTAATTCCTCTGACAGATTTATGGTAATGCCCTATAAAAAAAGCTCACAAGCACAACATTCCATTAACTCAGGTTGTGGTTATTAGACAGTGAAGTGACTTACATTTTTGCCTGCATATTAGGCAGGGAAATCAGCAAAAACCTAAACATAACAGAATCCTATCAATATGAACATTATATAATTACCCCTGAATAGACAAAAGTATAACACTAATGTACATATGTTGAAATACAGTTATGCAAGCTCATATCAGTTTTGCAGTATGTGCTTTGACTGTGATTACAGCTGAAAGTAGAAAGCAAAATTATTTTCTGCCAGGATTTATTGCCCTTATCAAACATTTTCTCAATAATTACATGGTGGAGGTGAAACTTTGCAAAGGCACATTACATTCTGCCTAATCCACACAAATTTCCCTTTAACACAGAATATTTTGGCTTGCTTTATTGTTTTCACTCAACAGGGGGTGGTATGAGTCCATGACCATATTATGATACAAAAGATGGTCTGACAAAATGTAAAATAAATAAATAAATGAATGAATGAATGAATTAATGAATGGCATTGGTAGCGCCTGCCTCATTTTTGTCCCATCTTAAAAAAATAGTGTCCCTTGTTTAAATATCAATTACTGTCAAATTAGACACCCACTGATTCTCTCAACTTCTTAAAAAGTACAAGTATAGGTACCTAGAGAGGCTGAGTGCCCCATGTGAAATTGTAGAGCAAAGATCCAGCTGCTAAGTGAAGCAGTCATGCTAAGGTCTAGGGTGACACTGTAATCACAAGCTGAGGTGGACGCGTGGGCAGACAATGCCATAGTTGTCTCTCTCTCTCTCTCTCTCTCTCTCTCTCTCATACTGTCCTGAAACTAGAAACGTACAACAGAGCAGTACAGACAGACCTCCTGATGGGTGACCAATTACAAAGACTTAAAGTACTTGTTGCACAGAGGAAAACAAAAACTGAGTTAGACGCCCTATCTTTTTGCATCTCATGAATGTTTAGTAAATTAATCATGATAAGATTCTTCAGTGGATCTTCTGTTGTTTGAATGTCACATCTACTTTTTATTGCTTCACCTAATTCAACAAACATGCATTTTATCCAGCAAAGATTTTAATGTCCACAAAAATAACAAGTGCAAAAAATAAATAAACAAATGCAATTCTATGACTTTTACTCAAATAAAGCAGCTATACACCAAATATTATTCCCTCTGGCCTGCAATTAGCCAATAATGAAGTTCCAGACAAGCAAGTACCACAGCTGAATGACAACAACAGCTTAACCATTAGATCAGGGTTATAAGTAAGACACATTCATTTATTACTACTCTTGAGCAGCATCACAGAGAATAAGTAGATGAGAAAACTGTATTGACAATAAACTGTCCTCTTACCTTAAACTTTGTCTTTGTCTATTATTTTTACAAGCCATGCCATTCATTTATTCACTGAACCATTCGCCAGTCGATCATAGGGCAAACACTACCATTCACACTGATACACCCGGGGCAATTTGAAACAGCCAGTTACCCTTATGTTCATGTCTTTGGACTGTGGGAAATGGAAAGCGGAATACCCAGCGGAAACCCACACAAGCACAGAAATGTGCACAATCTTCACAGAAAACCCCTCACCGGGTTGGACCCTGGGTCTTTTTGCTGTGAATCGGATGTGCTCTCCAGTAAGCCACGGTGCCAAACCAGCAAGCGAGGTCATCACTTTGCTAATCAGAGAAGACAAAGAAAAGCAACCGTGTGAAAACTCTCAATGAACTGCCTTTATGAACATATAATTCCATGTGATTGGCTGCAAAAAGACAACAGAAAAACAGTTTGTTCATGTTTTTGGTCACTAAACTATTGCTACTTTTCTGAGACATGGATTTATTTATTTATTTATTGATTGATTGATTGATTGATTGATTGATAATTTTTAAAACTAGACCATACTACTTCTATAGTGCTATAGAGCCATGCTGTACTTATTTAAGCACTTGTTTAATCTATGTTGATAGTGGTTTAAGACTTAGGCCAAGAAAGCAACAAGACAGCAAAAATCTGTTTTTGTTAGAAGGTGCCAGCAGGAACTTGTAATTCCTGACAGAGGAGAGGAAACACTTGTAAAAATGTTGTTTTTTAATTCCATAAATGTACAGTGGGATACACAGCACAGTATTGACAGGTAAACTACTTTCAGCAAGCTTCCACTGTGGGATTGGTTTTCTCTAACAGTTCTTACTAGTACATCATTCTAAAGCTATACAGTAGATGGCACTCTACATACATTGTTTGGCAAATTGGTTGAATTGGAGGTTTTTTAAGCACTAAAATGACTTGTTTCTGATTTGCATTTAATATTACTCAGTAATTTATAGATACACACTGAACAGGTAATGAATATGTTGCCATAATGTTCTTCATCACTAAATTTAAAATCCCGCAAACACCCCAGTAAAAAAAAAAAAAAAAAAAAAAAAAAAAAACCTGCTAGTAGCAAACTACCAAATCTGAAGTGAAAGTACATCTGAATCAGACTTTGGCCAGCATGGAGGACCACAGAGCTGTAAGTCCTCCCTGGGCTGAGTGCAATTTCACCCAGCCAAGTATCCCAGCAGCTCCTTCTTTAGAGACGGAATAGCTCAATTCTTCAATGTCTGCCGATCTGGCAGTCCTACCTTGTTCTTTTGAAAAAGAAATACACAGATAGCTTTGGTGCAGGAACACATTTAGCTATCTGGAAGGCCACAAACTGACTTGCATTGATTTGTAATTGATTTAACTTAGTGCGAAACAGCAAATTTCTAATTCAGAAAATATCTAAGAATATCTGAATCAAATCCCACTAAGGAACAATTTTATTTAATAATAATATATAATGATAATCTATTTATCCTCAAAACCACAAGAAGACCCCTGCAATCCAAAAACAGCAGTACTTTTTTTTACTTCTACATATCCAGCTGAACTGCATTACACCACTAGACAATCAGAGGAAACAATCATCTGCCCTCTTCTGCATGTAGCTTGTAGCCGCCCACAATTGGCTGTCACTGTGATTGACAAGGAAGAACGATAAATGCCATTTCTACCACCTAAAGATCAAGATTCTCAAGATTCAAAACTGTGCTCTTCAAATGACAGGAAGAACATATTTCTGTTGTGCCACTAGGGAGTGCCAAACATGCGAAACAGCCAAACGTAAATAAAGTTTCATTAAATTCTTGACATAATTCATGGCATAATGGTTAGCATGTATGCCACAAAACAAAAAGGTCCTGAGTTCAAGTCCTGTGCTCGGGCTTTCCTGTGTGGAGTGTGCATGTTCTCCCCGTGTTTGCATGGGCTTCCACCAGGTACTCTGGTTTCCTCCCACAGTCTGAAGACATGCACATTAGGCTAAATGGTGGTTCCGATTTGCCCCTAGGTGAATGTTAGTGTAGATGGTTGTTTGTTTGTGTTTGTGTGTGTGTGTGTGTGTGTGTGTGTGTGTGTGTGTGTGTGTGTGTGTGTGTGTTGCGATGGTCTGGCGAACTGTTTAGGGTGTACCCCGCCTTCACACAGTGTCGGCTGAGGTACACTTGTGTTGAGATTTTATGCTGATACATAGAATGTGTTGCATTTCCTCACCTCTCAGCAAGCACTTGGAACACTCAGATGCATTTATCCGGAGGCTAAATGAAAAGAAAAAAAGTGATTCAGTTTCAGCAGGTGGTATGCAGTATCATTCATCGAATCCAGTTTTAAGCAGGTTTAAGAAAATGCATCAAATCTCTCTCTCTCTCTCTCTCTCTCTCTCTCTCTCTTTCTCTCTCTCTCTCTCTGTCTCATACACACACACACACACACACACACACACACACACACTGACCTAAACATCATTGGTTCAATGTGCGTGCTCTTGGAGACAAGAAATTGAAGGCACACCAAGTCAACATTAAATGATGTAAACAAAAAGTCGTTACCGGCAATATAACCACTCATTACCAGCAAAATGTAAATGTTGGTTACTGACACCACAGAAATCAAGTACAGACTGTGCTACAACTCAGATGAAATTGTTAACACCTAAACACTGATAAGTATATTGCTGTTTAAAAGGGCAATGTATATTTTGAGACGATAGAATTGCCATACTATTAGCATTAGTCACCAACCTGCAACAGGGGAAGGGATTAAGAAAATAAATTGTCGCTGCAGTGGAACTGAGTGCTATTTGCATGTTTCCTTTGAGAAAAGGTATAATTATCTCACTTGCAAGGAAATCGATTTAAGATCATGAAGGACTTCAGGAAATAAGGCAGTAAAACAGAGCTATAGCAATGGCCAGTGTTGACAGCACAACCCTTAGGAGTAGTATGTGAACCAGAGCTTTTAAAATTATGATTAAACAGGAAGACAGTTCAAGCTTAATTCAGGCAACTGACTAACAACAAGGTTTATGCTTAAAGAACTGAAACTAGCATAACAAGGCTAAGAGTAACTAGTTAAAGCATAAACAAGCATTTGCGACAAAGGGATAAATTTAAAGTCCTCAACCTCAGCACAAATGCGTTGTTAGTATTAACAAACCATATGTGAAACATTAAGTACTCCCTTACTGCTTCCATATTAATTAAGAAGGTAATTAGCAGCCAGGTGTTGCTAAAAAAAAAAAAATCACTTCATTAAGTGATCATCAGCATGTGTGACCACCTCTATTAAATGAGAAGTTTTGGCACTTTATTTGTTCTGGAACATTCAGGTGTGTGTTATGAGGCCATTTTCAAACCATTTGAAGTCCATCATTCAGCCGTGAGAAAGTCATTTATGACAGTTGACAATCTTCCCAGGATTGGACATCCCAGCAAATTCTCCCAAGAAACTGTGCAATGCTCAGAGAAATCACACACATAAAAACAAGAGCTACATCTAGCATTCTACAGGCCTCAGTTAGCAGCTTTATATATATATGTGGGAGCAGTGGTGGCCCAGTAGGAGGGTGCTGGATTACTGATCCCACTATCAAACTATCAAAGGGTTGTGACTGCTGTCCCCCTAGTGCAGCTAACTGGGTTATCAAAGGCCGGCCATGTCTCACTGTCTACTGTCATATCTCACTGTCTATGATGAGAGGCATGTAAAAGAACCATTGCTGATTTTTGTCAAGAGTAGGCTGCATTGCCGTCAGCGTGTTTCTGCCCTGTGATGGCCTGGTGAGCTGTCCAAGTTGTACTCTTCCCTCGCCCCGAGTCGGCTGAGATAGGTGCCAGCCTCACCGCGACCCTAATTAGGATTAAGCGGTTCAGAAAATGAATGAATATATATATGGACTGCCTACAGGGAGAACTACTGACTTCGACAGCGCCGGAAAGAGAACTGTTTTACGGAGGATGCTGTCTCGTTAGCACTCCACACAGCCATGACCCACCTGGAGCAACCTAACACTTATGTTAGGATGCTATTCGTGGACTTCAGCTCAGCTTTCAACACTGTTTTCCCGGACAAGCTGGTTCTGAAGCTCCACAACCTGGGACTGTCAGCTTCACTGTGTTCCTAGATCAGAGACTTTCTCACCAACCAGGTGGTGAGGATAAGGAACTCCACATCTTCCAGCCAGATCCTAAACACTTGCACACTGCAGGGATCAGCCAGGCCCTCTTCAGCCTTTTCACTCAAGACTGTTCTGCTATGCACTCCACAAAGATGCTCGTGAAGTTTGCAGATGACAGATGGTGTGTCTCATATCGGATAACAATGAGACCCACTACAGAGAGGAGATCCAGAACCTGATAAACTGGTGTTCAACCAACAATCTCATTCTGAACACCAGCAAGACCAAGGAGGTCATAGTGGACTACAGGAGGACCAGGAAGACAGAGCGTGCCTCTCTTTGCATTCATGGGGAGGCAGTGGAGAATGTGGACAGTATTAAGTTTCTGGGCATCCACATTTCATCTGACCTGTTCTGGTCTGTAAACACCTCACACCTGGTGAAGAAGGCCCAACAACAGCTGCTCAAAAACTCCTACATGCTACAATAGAAAGTATACTCTGTCTCAGTGCAACAGTAAAGTATGGCAGCTGCACTGCAAAGGACAGAAAGGACTTGGCCCAAGTGGTGAAAACTGCTCAGTGGATTGTGGGCTGCCGTCTACCAGATCTGGATACAATATATGCTGTTTGGGTCCAGAAGAAAGCCAGCCACATCGCGGCACTCAGGTAATGGACTGTTTGTACCTCTTCCTTCTGGAAAGTGGTACAGAAACATTAAGACCAGCACAACCAGACCCAAAAACAGCTTCTTCCCCAGAACTGTGAAAGCCATCAACCCCAACACACACACACACACACAGTCACACTCACACATGCAACCTTCTTCCACAACCACATACTCACTCGTTCACAAATCCCCCCCCCCACCACTGACTCGTACACAGACATTAGTTCTCTGTAAAAGGACATTAAATCCACAAACTCTGCGACTGTCTTGCACTCTCACACTTTGTTTAATTTACATTCTAATTTATATCCACTCTGCTGCTGCTATTTATCTACTGCATCTCATAGTGCCTTCAGTGTACATACTGTATATCCCAGCGCTCAGTTTTTATTCACAGGTATTTAGAGTTTACATTTCTATTTCATATTTCTATTTAAAAGTTTGTGTATATAATTGACTTGTGTTTATATTCTGCTCTTAACGGTATTAATTGCAGTTTATTGCCTTGATTGTACCTTTTTAAAGCTGATTGTACCTTTTTAAAGCTAATGTGACTGTAAATGCCACACCACTATTCAATAAGATGCTAATAATCTAATGCTACCTACAGAACATCCCAGAACAAGGCATGTGACATTCATTGTTGTATTTCTTACAGAAAGATTAATATTATTTATTAAAAAAATACAGCTCCAATTATGTACATGGCAATCCTGTTACCTGTGACTAGCCAACAACAAAGCATAGGTCCTTATGCTATTAATGAGGTTTAAATGAGGCCTGTTTATAAAAAAAGTTTACATGCAAAATGGATAGCAGACGCCTACCTAGTACCTGCTGCTGTGAATACTTTAATAGGACAGTGTGTGTGTGTGTGTGTGTGTGTGTGTGTGTGTGTGTGTGTGAGTGTGTGTATTCTCAGATTCTCATTTTACAAGAGCATCCAGCATGGTAAAAAAGGACAGCAGGGTCATGTGTGTTAATTGGCACAGTGGAGAAGGTCAGAGAGAAACCAGTGGATAATTGGCTTGAACTAGCAGGAAGAACACTATGTATGACACAGAATGCTGTTGTAGTAAGATCTTTGGCTGCACAAAAAAACCTTAGTTAAAATGTCAAGCAAACAATAAAGAGGTATACTAGAGTTACATTTACATCATTTGGCACATGCTCTTATCCAGAGCGACTTACAATTATCATTTTTATACAACTGGGCAATTGAGGGTTAAGGGCCTTGCAGTCTACAGTATTGATAATGGGGATTAAACTGCTGACCTTCGGAACAGTAACCCATTGCCTTAACCACTAAGCCACCACTGACCTTAGTTGTGACTAGACTTATTAATTATTACTCAGCAACATCTAAAGGATAACCTGATCTCAGACCAGTAACACACCAGAAGTCACAGGACATTATTATTACTTTATTTTGAGATATTGTGGATCAATGCATCAATGTGTCAAAACTATTGATTTTCAGAATTAAAAAGAGAACAGTAGAAAAATAGCTAGACTTTAAAATTAGGTGTTTTTTTTAAGTGAATGTCTTTCATATATACATTCAAACCTGCATTTAATGAGGAAATGCATGATCAATTGTCTTATAAATATCTTAAAATGTCACAAAATCATCAGACAACTTTGCATGATGCTCAGGGATTCCCCTGCCAGGTCCCATATCAATACTTAGTTTTGAATTCCCTTCAAGAGATTCTATTTGAAGTAAATTACACAATTCCTACAGTAAACAAATAGAAAAGTCCTTTTACAAAACACACTCAAAAAAGGATTTCCCTTTTACTTGGAGGCCTGTTGTGAGAATAATAAACTTAAATGCTGCAGATTCATCAGATTTTCTTTGGTGAAACAAACATGTTTCACAATAATGGAAATGTGATGAAGAAAGTGTGTGTTCAGAGTCCGACAGATTTCTTTAGAGGATAGATTTAATTCAAATGACATATTTTAAATAGGAGATGTAAAATGAAACGAAAATGAAATGAAAAAATGTAGACTATGCTGAAAATGTCGAACGTATAAATTTTTATAAAAAAATTGTGTGTGAAGATTTAACGGTTAAATATTTGTTTTAAATTTCATGTTGATAGCTCTACATAAATATCTGTTGCTAATGAGTTGATTTTGGAATATGTTTTCTCAATTTTGTGATTTCTCCCATTTGCCTTGTAGTTTAAAGTTAATTTGTCCATATTTTGAAATTGTTGTCCTGTAAAAAAAATGTTATGCACCATTTGAAAGCATATTTCACACTCGTTTCATACTCATTTTAAAGTTTATTTCAGATAACCACAAAATCTAATTTAAAAAAAAAAATTGGCCCTGGTTACTGGTTTGGTGCTGGAGAGTCATTAATGAGCAGGTATTATGGAACCCCTGACCACAAAATGTTAGGGTGGTATGAAAAATGCAAAGCAGTGATTTCTAAATATTTGACTTGTATTTTATTGCACACAGCATGAACCCAAGATAGTTCATGATTTGTCACCTTCGTTGCAATTGTAAATACACATTCATTCCTGCATTTCAAGTATGCAACACATTTAAAAAAAAAATAAATAAATAAAAATTTGGGATTGGGCAATTTGTTTTATAAAAATGGCAACTACACAAGCCTAGGCTCTGTAGTCTCCTTCAGATGGCACTGCATGAAGAACTGCCATTCATCTTCTACAGTCACAAATGTCAGTTAAAACCTTTTTAGGCAAAAGGAAGCTTTATGATAACCCCACTGCCTTCATGGGCTTAGAGTTATCTAGGATGGATCATTCCGGGTCGTTTTTGGAAGAAATAGGCATGGAGTGTGCCAGACCATAGACAAAAAAAAAAAAACATACGCACTGTTATTAGCAACAAGTCAAACAGCCTGGTTCTAGAGGCACATATCCAGATTGCCCCTGGATCTGAATGGTTGTGTGTCTGCAGTGCACTTGCAGGTCCCGCAATGGACCCTGCACCATGACCCTAAATAGGACAAGCAATACAATCAATGAATAAATTCTAACCATTTTTATATACAGACTCCTCCAATTTACAGAGGCTTAAAAGTAGCAGAACAATTGACTCATACGCAGTTTTACATCCTGTTTCTTCTTTATTTCCTGACAAATTAAAGAGATGAAAGTTCTGAAATTGATTCCAAGTGTTGAATTTGCATTTGGCGGCTGTTCATGGGAAATCTCTATATGTTCCAAAGATGTGCCTATATAAGTAATGTAGGCCATCATTAGGCTGAAAAATGGCCTATCAGGCACATATAACATTTAGAAGTTGCCACATCAACAATTTGGTGATTCTTAAAAAGAAGGGACACACTGGCAACAGTCAGGAAACAGTCAGGAACACCTCAGCAACAGTCAGGAAAACCGCGGAAGACAAAACTGAATGATAATAGAATTATGTCCTTGGTAAAGGAAAATCTATTCACAACATCCAGTCAAGTCAACACCACCCTCACGGAGATCTTATGATCACCAACGTCTACAATCGAAAAACTTTGCTAGAAAGCCTGCACAGTTCTGGAACAAGATTCTTCTACAGATGAAACCAAGTTTAACTTGTATCAAAATAATGGGAAGAAAAGAGTGTGGCAAAGGAAAGGGAGGGCTTGTCCAAAATATCCCACATCATCTGTCAAACATGGTGAACATGGGCATGTATGGCTGCTAGTGGAAGTGGGTCACTGGTGTTTATTAATTAAATGGCTGCTGATAGAAGATGCAGAATGAATTCTAAAGTATATAGAGCTATACTTTCTGCTCAGTTACAGTCAAATGCTGTAAAACTGATACGAATGCTCTTCACAGGACAAATAGATAATCACACAAGAAGCTCTTTGTAGCCTTTTCTCTGTTTTAAGACAAGAGAAATATAATATTATTTAATAGCCAAGTCAGTTGACTCAACTGAGCATGATTTTTACTTATAGAAAATAAAAACAAAGACCCACACACAAGCAGCAAGGGCAGCTATAAATAATTTGCAAGCAAGTATGTAAATTCTGCTTGATGGCTTGCTCTATTAATGTGGAGCCTGTGAAAATGAGGGGAGGGACTATGTGTAAAATCAGCTGTAATCCCTAAAAGGTTAATGCAACATCTTTTTAACCTCTTTAAATTAAAGCTTAAAGTCTACACTACTAATTACATATTGAGTGCTTCATTCCAAATACATTGTAGTGGTGTACAGAGACAAAAATTGTGACACTGTCCGAATACTTTTGGAGCCATGTTATAATAGTATAAAAATGTGGAATCATTAAATAATATTGCTGCTATTAATCTCCAGTTGTACATAAAGTATAAATTGTGGTTTGAGAATATAGTGACTATCCGAGAATATTTAGCATATTGTGTAATGTGTTACGCTTTAAATACCCATGCTATTGCCTTTATGACAGTCTCAGCTCCCTGAAGTTTATGTTCTCTGCTAAACTTTAATACAGTGCTCCAGCCATAGCTGACACCTCTAAATCATGTCTCACTTTGCAATTGAAACACACACACACACACACACGTTCCATCATGCCATAGACAAATAACAGCACACTTGTGTTTTTCAGACAAGACAGCCTGCAGAGACTGCCACCTCTGCATATTAATTTCACTTAGGACTCCTTTAGGTTGGCAGAAGAAGGGCTTTGCAAACACCAGGGTGATGCATTACTTCTCCAATCCCTGAGGTGAGAAAGATCTATACAGAACTGCCAATGCTAACCACTCATCATTGGCGGATTTGTCTCAAGCTTTTAATTAAAACAGTCTGACTTCATTTTTTTCCCAAGGTCAGAGGTGATCTCATGGACCATATGGACTAATAAATCAGTCAAACAAGAGAAAATTGACATGTAGTTTGTTAGATCGAAGACCGAATTGAGCAGTCAAAACTCACCTGTTCACATGGGGTTGAATAGAAAATTGAAACGAAGAGCTCAAAAGACAGAGGCTTCTTATACTGTTTAAATTATCATTAATTTTCATTTGTCAGATAAATTAAGGTAGCCTGAATGTAAATTTAAAAAGTGTTTTCACTGACTACTGTTCTATAAAATTCTTACAGTAGATTATGCCACAGCAAATACGTTACACAACAGGTAACACAACAAAAAATTGGGCAAATTCCTAGGACAGCTGTGTTGTCTCATATACGAAACCTCTCCTGTGAGGTAAAATGCCAACGAAGATACTCGTTGTGGAGTTATGAACATGTTAACACATGTTTTTTCCATCTCATAGGTAATTCTCGCTATCAGCTCAATTTCCTAGATCTATTGTGTGATGCTGTACAATGTCCTACCTCTGTGTTATGACAGACTTATGTGCTATCTCATGTGGTCAGAATCACATGGTACATAGAATATGGTTGATTATTATTATTTTTTTTTATTTTTTAAATATTTTGGCTTTGCAACAATCATATCACTTTCAACATATAGAAAACTTATCAACTGCATAGAAAAGAGTATTATATCATTTGAAAAGAGTAATATATGATTGTAATTCATGGTTTACCAGATAAATTTGTGTAGCAATATTGGTTAATGCCAGTACATTTAAAAGCTTTATTATATTATATTAATTTGCAATTCCTGTTCGTCTTACTGGCTTCAGCATTTCTTTTCTCCTTTTGATTTGAAAATCGGGTTTTCCTGTATTATGCTGTTTCTACAAGAAGATTGCATTACATTTTTTGCCTATTCTTGACTATGATTTTGTAGTTAATTTGTATAATTGTATATGTCATGTCATGTCATTTTCTGAACCGCTTAATCCTAATTAGGGTCGCGGGGAGGCTGGCGCCCATCTCAGC
>JAQMYF010000009.1:14096802-14110883 GCA_030014195.1 Neosilurus mollespiculum | reverse complement strand
ACTGAAACATATATGCGTGTACTGAACTGCAGAAACAGTTTACTGGTAGATTGTTGCAAATATTATAATGAAGTTCCATATTATTTGATCAAAGCTTATGAAAAGAAGATGTATATAATCTCTATCATATTATATCCTTATAATAATTATTCAGTGAGGATATAAATACATCATTTGAAATGATAAATATAAGTTACATAACTTATATTGTACATGTACTATTCGATAATAGAATCTATGACAGATAATTATAAGTGACAAATGTCACTTTTATAATTGTTATAAAAGCAAATTTAAAACATTTGTTTTTGTTTATTATTACTCTGATACCAGTTTGAGACTATTTTCTGATCTCATACTTTTGGTGAATATACTTTGTTTAAAATTGTACATTTCATAAAATTGCAGTATCAATAGCAACCTAACCCTGACAAACAGAGTAATTTTGACTGCAGCCTATAAGTAATTTTAAACTCCACCATATAACAACAACATACACTGTTATACATTTGCATTTTGCACTACATTTACATTCTACTGTTTATCATATTGATAATACTCTATATATTACTCACTGACAGGATTCATTCTGTATCTGTTTATATGGATAAGAGTAACTTCTAATTTAGACTTACTACATATACCTTTTTGTAAGGTTACCAATTACCATTTGTAATTTTTCTTATTGAGACTTTTATCTTTATCTTATACTTTACTTTACTTGGTATGGAGTAACGAGTTACTCTGGGATCAATAAAGTATTCTGATTCTGATTCCTCTCTCTAGCCTAGATCCCACCCCTTCAACAAATGAAATACCAGTATTACACTTTTAATCCAATTGGTTCTTCCTCTTAAACTTTTCAAAATGAAATATTTAATAATGTATATTTCCATCTTTTACTATTTAGAAATTATTTACTGCAATTACATTTCAGCTCTTAATGAAACAAAATTTTCCTTTTTATTAAAAGAAAATCGTATTCATAATGATTTTAACAGACACCATATTCTTCACATTTAAACAGCTATTATAAAATACATCTGCTGTATTTTAACTTGTGTTTTTGCAACCCTATTTACTATTTATTCATTATTATTAAACACACGTGTGTGTGTGTGTGTGTGTGTGTGTGTGCTTTTTGACATTTGCCTATTCTAGGGTCAATACAATACCTGTTACCAAAACCCTTACTTAAAACCAGAATTCACCATATTGGAATTCATAAATTAAAAAAAGTATCTATGAGTGTCAACTAAACACATGTTTACATGCATACATGTTTACCAATCCATGTTTTGAGAAAGGTTTTATTCCTCTTGTCCCCTCTTTGTCTTCCAAGATCAGCATTGAACATTAAAGAAGTAATTTTTTTCAGAATGATACATAACCCCTGGCAAAAGTTTATAGAATATTTTTTACTTTGTATCACAGACTTCATGACACAAATGCTTAATCCTACTACTAGGGTGAATGGGAGGCTGTGCCTATCTTAGCCGACACTGGGCTAAGGCGGGGTACACCCTGAACAGCTCACCCGACCATCACAGGGTCGACACACACAACCATTTACACTCACATCCATACCTAGGGGGAATTTGAAACAGCCAGTTAGCCTAAAGTACATGTCTTTGGACTTGAAAGTGGAGTTTCCGCCATACTGCAAAAACTTTTCAGAAATTGTTTGAGGAAAACTGGTCTCTAAATCCGCCATCTGTGCGATGTGCTGTGGGACATGGGGCTGCATCCTGCATCATCCTAAATTAAGACCTAAACAATATAGGAATGTGGTTTTAATGTTATGGCTGATTGGTGTTTATCAAGATTTAACATGCAAATGCTTACAAAAAAGTAAAGAAGCACTCATTTAACATCAATTAAACTTTCACATTACAATGGTAGTCAAACAGTCATACCAATCATAGTGCTTAATTTGTTTTATTCATCAACCATGACAAACTGAATAGTCACAGCCCCACACCTGTGAGCTTTTTCACTTAAGTATGGTTTTGTTACTTTCACCTTCACTGCTTTATGTCGCTCCACTCACTGAACTTTACTCATGGGAAATCATGGATTGTTTTAGTCATAAAAGATTTCTTCTGTGTTGGGATTTAAACACGAACAACTTACTCTTGATTTGGCAATTTTGTATTTGTATTTGTAGACACTTTCCTTCATTTATAAAGATCAATGATTTGTCCTATGTATGCTTCCATGCTCAGAATCAAACACTGTGAATTGGCAAATATTATTTAAGGTACGCACACACAATACTGATCATGACCCTAATTTGCCCCAATCATAGTACAATGTTAAATCTGATGAAATTTGGAGAACATCGGTATACATCGGAGACCACTGTCGAAAACTTTGGGGAAGAATGAAATATTTTGAAAATGCGTAAAAATGTGACTTTCTGGTCCCATTTCTGGTAAATTTGCACTTTTTTGTGCAATATAAAAGACATATCGGAACAACATCGGTACATATCGCTACAAATTGGAGTGACATGGGTGTAGATTGTATTAACATTGGATTAAACATCGGAATAACATTGAAATCACGTTGGGTAACATGATGGGACAAAATTGGCTGAAACTTCAGACCAACACTGAAATATAATTGGCTCAAATCATGATCATGATCGGTATCATGTGAGTGCACCTTTAGTTGCTATTTTAGTTCTGGTAATTGTGCAAAGCATCACAACCCATCAGCTCCATCACATCACATGACTAGGTTACATGATCACATGTTTCTTGGTGAAAAAAAAACGCATTTGTATGAATTGTACATTCTCTTTTCTGGGTAGTTTGGTTCAGCTTTTTTACGTTACTTGAGGAAACTTATAGACTTACAGAGATCCTTACAGATGTATGGGTAATAGGCAGCATCATGAATATACTGATGATGTCTTTAAACTCTGGCAGTTTGAAGATATCTTAGAAGACAGGAAACTGATTTCAATCAATTTTGAATGATCCTTGTTGCCTTTCTGCTGTGTAAGACATCCTTTTGAGTCACCTCTTGAGTCACACTGTTTCGAATGAACCCCACAAAACTTTGACATTGTTTGGCATTGAAAGCAGCATTTAGTCAGCATACAGCACCATTTTTTGTGGCTTATAAACTGATTCCTTACTTATACACCTCCTGGTATTTTGAATGCCAAGTCTTATGCCATTTTGACTGACTAAATAGAGATTTATGCCATTTTAAAACAATATATAGTGCTCTGATTAACTCTCTTTTTGTTTATTTGTAACACATTTCAATAATTTATTTAGCCTTTGGCACATAATTGCTATTTATGTGATATGTTCACTATACAAAAGATTAATTCTTATCTAGTACAATCTGATTTGTAATGCCAGTTTCATACCAGTGTATATCAGTATATCAAATGCTTAATAAGGACAATATAAACTAACTGTAACGAAAAAAAAGAAAAAAAACTAAAATTTTCTGCAACTGTACCCAATTAATTGTCATGTCATTTAATTTTTTAAACTTCTTCATTCTTTATTACGGTCATGATGAGGCAGGGGCCCATCCTAGCTGACCCCAGGCAAAGGTGGGATACACTCACCAGGCTATCACAGGACCAACATACAAACACAACCATTCACACGGACAGTCACATCTGGGGCAATTTGGAATACCCAATTAGCCTAGTGTGCATGTCTTAGGACCGTGGAAGAAAACTGGAGTACCTGGATTAAGCCCGTGCAAGCATGAGGATAACATGCATATGCCACACAGAAACAACCTCACCTGGCTCTCCAGCCTCACCTGGGACTCAAACCCAGGACCTTCTTGCTGCGAGGCTGAAGTGGTAACCAGTATGCCACCAACACAAAATTGTGTATAATTATTTTGTCATTAAATTAATGCAAAACAAAAATGCTGCTGACAGATTGCAGTAATACCACTAAAATTAAAGTGAATCCTGCTGAGAGAGAGAGAGAGAGAGAGAGAGAGAGAGAGAGAGAGCAGCATATTTTGTGTAACATACAAAATTTTCATCTGTGTGGAATTACTCTACTCCTTAAAAAAGAATAAAGAACTTGAATAAAGACTTTGTATTGTCTTTTTAGATTCCACATGACGATATACGGAATATTATCAGCTACACTGATATCTATCTATTTATCTATCTATCTATCTGTATATATATATATATATATATATATATATATATATATATATATATATTATAGACACACACACACACACACACATATATCTATATATGGAGTGACTGAGTAAGAGTCATTCAACTTTTACCTACTGTGCTACTGTATTTTACAGGATAAAAATTGCTCAATTTTTTAAAGATAATTTAATAATGGAAAATTAACAATCAGGTTTGGTTTAAGGGTATTTCAATCACCATTTGTATCAGCAACCTAATTTCTACATTAATGAAACTCCTTGCCTCTCTTTTTTTCCATTACCAATAACATTTGTCAAAAAACTGATGTTATATTTCACAGTAATTTCTTTGCATTTCAATTTAACTACATTAATATTAAAAACCTAATTAGCTGTGGACATAAATGAGCTTCTTGAACAAACAAAATATGTGATATTTTACAGACTTGGTATATTTGAAAGCTGTTAATTAAATGTGGGTCATGAATAAAAACTAATTAATAATAATATTAAAAGATTAATATTATAACAATGCAAGTGGTGCAGTATTCACAAAAGATTACAGAATATTTTTTTTATGGATACACTTTATGCATCTCTGCCATCTTTACAGCATTGAAACTACAATCAACATAACCTTGCTGTTTAATGATTATCATTATATGAACACTGGTACTCTTTGCCACCTTCAACTATCATTACTAACAGTGTCATGGCTATCATAAATTCCATCACCATTATTATCATTAACAATTTCCCCCGGGATCAATAAAGTATTCTGATTCTGACCATCATCATCATCATAATCATGCTACTTTTGGAATATGGATAATTCCTCAGATCCACCCATTTATCAGGAGTACTTGTGCCAAAGGTCCACTAATAATCCTGATGTCCTTGTGATGCCACTGAGCTCATATATTAACTCTGAACAAATGCCCAGAGGGACTCATCCATCCTGAAGCTCAGGCCATGCATCACTAGCTTGCTGTTTACAGAGCATACAGGGCTTAGATGAGAAAGAATGCTACAGCCGTTCAGAGTCTCTCAGGCACAACACCTCCTGCCAGCCAAAATGGTGGATATTAATGAACTTGTCTTTCTTTATGGATTGGCAAAGCAACAGACATAAGTTTCATTGTAAACAATAGTCTCTTGCAGAACACTGCTGCTAGTGAGGGAACATCAGCTGTAAGAACTGACTTTATATCTGAGGGAAAGTATAGTTCCAGTTGATTTAGAAAAGTAAAGAAATCACCCCTTTAAAATATTTAATACATTTTGTTGCTTTGCAGCCTGAAGTGAAGACACACAAAAATATTTTCTGGCTGTATTTATTCAATACAACTTATAGCCAAGTGAAAGATAATAGCAACAGCTCAAAAAAAATAAATAAAAATAAAATGAATTAAATACCAGGATTACTAAAATTGTTCAAGAATCAACCCTTATGTCAGCACTTTGTAGAACCATATGTTGATTTCCTTACAATCATGAGTCTATTAAAATTCTTCTCTACCAACTTGCGCATGTAGACTGTGCAATATTTGTCCACTCTTCTTTACAGAACTGTTCAAGCATATTGGATGTTGATTGTTGGTGGACTGCAATCTTCAAGTCATTTCACAGATTTTCACTAGGGTTTTTGTCTAGGCTCTGACTAATCCACAAAAGGGTATTCACCTTTTCATTCTTCAGCCATTGTGTGGTCAACTTCAGGTCAGTGTCATGCTGGAAGGTGAACCTTCTTTCCATTTCCACTTTCTGGCAGAGGCCAGCTGTTTTATGTTGAGAATACTTCTAGATTGTAAATATTTTTCCTCCTGCTATTTTTTCATTCTATTTTGACAAGTGCTCCAGTCCCTACTACAGAGAAACACCCCCAAAACAGGATGCTACTACCTCCATGGTTCACTGTAGGTCTGATGCTCTTTGGATGGTAAGCCGCATTGGCTTTCCACCAGATAAACCATTTGGCATTGAGGCCAAGTAGTCAAATTTTGGTCTCATTTTTATGCCAATTTGGCCAGGATTATATATGCACTGTATATATGTATGTACTGTATTTATTTATCCATCCATCCGTTTGATAATTCACTAATTCTACTAGGGTGGTATCTCAGCCGACTCTGGGCAAAGGTGGGGTAAACCCTTGACAGCTCGCTAACCCATCACCGGGCCAACAAACACATGACCATTCATACTCACACCTAGGGGCAATTTGAAATGGCCAGTTAGCCTAATGTGTTTGTATTTAGACTATGGGAGAAAACTGGAGTATCCAGAGGAAACCCACACGAGAGAGAGAGAGAGAGAGAGAGAGAGAGAGAGAGAGAGAGAGAGTTGCATACTGAACGGTCTACATATTATAAGTCACTGACCTTTGATGATAATGTGGCAAATATCAAGGAGCAACTCGGGGGAAGTGATATGAAGCCATATGCAGTAGATGTATATAGTCTAATTATTTCCTTAATTCCTTTTAGTGTACAAATAGTTTTCAACAGTTTGAAAAGCTGTAGCAGATTTTTCAGGTTTTGCACTTTCAGTTTATGTCCCCCTTATTTATTTAGCTTACAGCACCCACTTAAGCTTTTTGTTGAATGCAAATACTAATAAAATAATCACTTAGTTATTTATTTTTATTTATTTGCTATAAAGCTTGTTGTTTTTAAATTCATGTAAATGTAATATTAAAAATGTATATTTTAAAATTCTAAATATGCATTAAAATATTTTTTATGTGCTCAGCTTATTAACTGTTACAAAAAATGCCATTAATAATGAAAACTAATTAAAAACATTCAGTTCTAATTTATTTTGAGTGTTGTGTGAGATCCCACACTACCATATTTTTTTATACATTTCAAAACAAATAAATCAGTATATCAATAAATGCAGCCACGAACACATAGATTTCTTTTAGAACAATGGAATCTTGCTTTCCTTTTTTTTCTTTCAAGGAAACAGTGTTATTCTTTAATTATTGAAAAAATAAAATTTTGTACAAGTTTATATTTTGTTACATGAAAGTGAGCGTGCATGTCTTTTAGCCTTAAACACCATCCAAGATGGTGGCACAGTAACACACAGCGACCTCACCAGGGTCAAAAAAGTTGGTTTTTATGTTGATGTTTTCTTGGTCTGGTGCAGACTTTTCTTCAGCAGCAATTTCGAAATATGGGCATAAAATCAACTACAATTGTGTATGACAGGAATACATTGCTACAGATCGGATAAGATGCAGGTAACTCGATCACAGAAGTTTCTCTCGACAAACTCCGTGTACCGTCTACGCGGACTAGCACCACAGCCCGCGGTGTCTCCCAATGCTGCTTGCCGGGGGGAGGAGACCTTGGAAGTGGTGTGCCAGAAACTGGAACTGCAGAAAAAGGGCAGGGATCCGAGCTAGGTGGAAAGCTAGCGCTAGCTGGTCAGCTGTCCCTTCCATCCTGCTTGCAATTGTCTGCTCACTGGACTACAAATTAGACTACATCCAACTACAGTGAGATTCACAGCGGGAGTACAGAGACTCTCTCCATCCCCCCTGCTGAAGTGGCGCAGGTGACTGCAGTGTCTTCATCTTTGTGGAAACATGGCTGAACAACAGTGTACTAGACAATGCTATTCAGCTACCAGGCCTGCTAGCCTTCCAAGCCAACAGAGATGCTACCTAGTGAGGAAAACCTCGCAGAGGTGGGTTGTGCATATATGTAAACACTGAATGGTGCAGAAACACGGTGCTCATATCCAACTACTGCTTGCCGTTGGTAGAGTATGTGACTGTTAGATGCCGACCATTCTACATTCCTCACGAATTCACAACTGTGTTTATACTGGGGGGTGGGGGGTAGGAGGGTATATTAGACTGTGTTTACACAAACATCACTGGTACTTATCAAGCTGTGCCCCTCGCCCACTTGGGACACTCAAACCACTCCACTATTATGCTAATTCCTGCATATCAGCCCCTAGTCAAATGCATCAGACCAAGCTGGAGGGAGATAAAGACTTGGCCGATGGAAGCAATGTCGACTCTTCAAGACTGTTTTGAGTGCATCGACTGGGACATATTCAAGCAGGAAGCCACCTACCATGGCATCGTTGACTTGGAGGAATACACTTCAGCTGTGACCAGCTTCATGAGCAAGTGCACATGAGGATGTGTTTATCTATAAGACCATCGCTAAATGTCCCAACCAGAACTCATGGATGACTGCGGAGGTGAGAGTGCTACTCAAAGTCAGAGACGCTGCCTACAGGTCTGGGGATGAGGCAGCTCTGAGAAAGGCTATATCCAAGCTGTCCTGGGCCAATAAAACATCAAAGCGCACTCATGCTCATAGAATCCACAATCACTCCACGGATACAAATGACACACGGCACCTATGGCAGGGCTGCTCCACTGTCCTGCTATGGCGATGACTTCCTTCCCGAGGTACTGAATCAGAATATTTTATTGATCCCAGAGGAAATTGTGTTGTGAACTATTATGAATTTTGAACCAGTTGAATGACTCAGCAGCGAAGAAAGACACCCCTTTTCCCAAAGACATGGTGCTCTGCCTGTCCACATGTAAAGTGAGGAAGACCCTGTTCAGAGTCAACCCACAGAAAGCTGTTCGGCCTGACGGTATACCAGACTGAGTACTGAGAGAATGCGCAGATCAACTGGCTGACATCCTTACCAATGTCTTCAACATCTCTCTGACCACCACCTGTCTCAAGACCACTACCATCATTCCCATACCAAAGAAATCCACACTGACCTGCCTCAACGTCTGCCACCCAGTTGCACTGACATCCACCATCATGAAGTGCTTCGAAAGGCTAGTCATGAGACACATCATGTCGCAGCTACCCATCACACTGGAGCCGATGAAGTTTGCATATCGTCCCAGCCGCTCCATGGATGATGCCATCAAGACCACCATCAATCTGGCGCTCACACATCTGGATAAAAAGGAGATGTATATCAGGATGCTGTTCGTTAACTTCAGCTCAGCATTCAACACCATTATCCCTCAGTAGCTGATAAGGAATCTACGTGAGCTGTGCCTGAGCACAACACTCTGCAACTGGATCCTAGACTTCCTGGTAGAAAGACCCCAGGCAGTAAGGATCAGGAACAGGACCTCCAGCTCAGCCATACTGAACACAGGAGCACCCCAAGGCTGCATGCTCAGTCCGCTGCTGTTCACACTCCTCACCAATGACTGTGCGGCAATGCACAGCTCAAACCACATCATCAAGCTTGCTGATGACACGACTGTGGTGGGCTTGATCAGCAGAGATAACAAAAGAGTACAGAGAGGAAGTGGCATAGCTCAGCAACTCTTGCAGTGACAACCTATCCCTCAATGTGGAAAAAAAACAAAGGAACTCCACACAAACACACTTCACTGTGCATCAACGATCTCCCAGTAGAGACTGTCCAGAGCACAAAGTTTCTGGGCATAAACATAACAGACAACCTCATATGGTCTCAAAACACCAAACACATTACAAAGAAAGCCCAGCAGTGTCTATACTTTTTGCGGAGGCTGCGAAAAGCCCACCTCCCAACCACCATCCTGACATTTTACAGAGGAACTATGGAGAGCATCCTCAGCAGTGCCATTACAGCATGGTTTGGCAACTGCACTGCTGCAGACCGTAAGGCCCTACAGCGGATTGTGAAGATGGCCGAAAAGATCAATGGAGCCTCTCTGCCCCCCCTCTCAGACAGATCTTCAATACCCACTGTCTGCGCAAAGCCAGCAACATTGTCAAGGACAGTACACATCCCTCTCATGGTCTCTTTTCCTTACTACCATCGGGTAGTATGGGAAGAGCTTCCAGAATGGGAAGAGCTTCTTCCCCCAGGCAGTCAGACTGTTGAACAACCTATAGTGCAATATATATCAACCTGTAATATAAACTAGCAACACACAATGCAAACTAGCACACTGCACCTCTATGCACTCTGCTGCTAATATCCTGTACCATTTACATTTTTACATTTACAGCATTTGGCAGATGCTAGAGACTTACAATTATCATTTTTATAAAACTGAGCAATTAAGTGGCTTGCTCAATGGCCCAACAGTGATGACAGTGGGGACTGAACCGCTGAGCTTTGGGTCAGTGACCCATCGCCTTAACCACTAAGCCACCACTGCCTACCAAATAGCTATCATAATTCTTTTACATGTCCTGCCTAGTGCGTTTGTTTTACGTCACTGTTGTCTTTTTGCACTTTGTGTAAATGTGTATGAACATGTGTATCCTGGTCTGTATCCTAGAGCGTATGAGTGTGTGTGAGCATAAGTGTTTGTGTGTATTTTACTTTACTGTATCTGTCTTGTATCTATTGTCTTGTATGTCATAACAGTCACATGTATCACCAATTGTTCCCGGTGAAACGTTGTTTCGTCTCACTATGTAATATGTATATGGCTGAAACAATAAAGACCTACTTACCTACTACTTACTCTTACTTCCTGTTACAGTAAATTTATGTTAGTTAGGCCTAATGGGATACAATGGGGTATCCAGTGAATAAACAAAATTACCCAGAATGTGAGTTAAAAGGTACCTGTGGTGAATTAGTGTTACTAGCTATTTAAAACGATCACATAGGACATCACTGGTTCTTTCCGGCAACATCAGTCTTTGCCCTTTGTCAAAGTACGAGTGAGTGCTGCAACACTGGGCATGCTCAGAGACATGCCTCATTGGCTGTTCCAGCCTGGTAGTGATGCAAACTTGTTGGATTGGCTGGGCTGTGTCATTGACCCCTTGCATCATAACAAATTATTGGCTAGTGCTAAGCTTCACAGAGAACAAGAAATCACGGAAAACATTTATTTTTGATCCAAAACCAACTAACAACAGGAATGCCCAGTTGGCAAAACCTTGGCTGCATAAGCCATTTTGCATTTACCATCATGCATATTTCTGGCAGCATTCTTGTCCTCAGAGTCACTAGAATGTGACGACTCACTGTCTCCACAAGACTCCTCTCTCTGGTTCAATTAGGTAACCATTCACACTCATTTCCTCAAAATTGCTAGCCATAGTTGCTTCTTGAACACATATGTTTTATCACCTAAAATGTTGCTCGCTGAATAAATTTGCTTGTTTACTTGTGCTGGACAAAATGGACCGACAAATTCATGTCACTTTCAGGAAAAAAAAAAGATGCTAAACATTGCTAGTAATGGCCCCGCTAGAAATCCATGAGATAAAATTACCCAGATTTTGTGCTTTTTATGATCATTAATGTTCAGATAAGCATCTGTATTGCTTAAAAGTATAACACATGCATGGATTATTCTGTAAGGATAACCAATACCTGTACACTTTAAGTCTTCCAGACTTGTCTTTGGGCAGAATCATCTGCTGTGCTCAATGAACCATATAACATGAGCTAAACCATGAGATCAGGTAAATCTATCTACAGCAAGAACCTTTGAACACAAGCTGTCCAATTTTCATCTTGAGCATTTGAATCCTGTACTTTCAAACTTAAGCTTCTTGGCTACAGAGCTTCAGAAGGTTGATAGTTGAGACCCTACTGTAGTTTAGCCAAATTTAGATCTTTTAGTTTGTAATACAATGATTTAAAAAATAAATAAATACTTAAAAAGAGTAAATGCAAGCACATGTTCATTTAATAAGATAATTTGTCTATTTTCTTCAGAGCCAGACAGTACTGCAACCTTTATTATTATTATTATTATTATTATTATTATTATTATTATTATTATTACACTTCCTGCATTTTGTTGATTATTATTAGCCCAGTGCACATTACATGACCAAATGGTTTCCAATTATGACTGCATGCAGTGTCTGGAAAAAAAAAAAAAGTGATTAATTTATTATAGTGAGCAATCCTAACTCAGTGAAAAAAGTTGCTCAAAAGAATGATTAATTTATAACCTGCACACTATTAGCCCTTTATCCTTCATAAGATGGTGAGTGTAAAATTGTAGGACGTGAAATTTGCCAAACTGCCAAAAAGTGAGCATTTGCTTCATTAACTTCCAAAGTGTGCAATTATGAATTCTTTTCTGCTATCATATCAGAAGTTAACTAAATTACACTCAGAGCTTTCTGGTGTTTAGATACATTGTCCTACATACTGAGGCATCCTGCTGGGAGTTTCTGCACATCCATGCTTAAATTTTGAGAACTTATAAATTTAATTTGTTTGCTAAATCTCTTACTCCTACTAGGGTCACAGGGAGGCTGGTGTCTATCTCAGCCCACTATGGGCAAAGGCAGGGTGCATTCTGAACAGCTCACCAGATAATCACAGGGCCAACACTTACACAACCATTCACACTCACACCTTAGGGCAATTTGGAACAGCTATTTAGTCTAATGTGCATGGCTTTGGACTATGGGAGGAAACTGGAGTACCCATAGGAAACCCACACAAGCTCTAGAAGAACATGCAAAGTCCATGTAGAAACACACTCGCAGATTTCTATAGATCATGAACGAGGACCTTCTTGCTTTGAGGTGGACATGCTAACCACTACTCCACCGTGCTGCCCACCCACAAATTTCAGCTTCCTTTATATATTTTACTGCTGGAGGCAGCAGAAATACAGAAATATGTTAAGTCTATCAGTATATGGGGTGTAATACACTAACATTATTTGCTTATTGATCCACATAATCATATCTTCAATTAGTTTTATGCCCAGAAAGGGAATTGCCAGAATCAAAATTTCCTTTTGTTCAACAAAATCTCTACTACCAATCATTTTATGCTTATAAGCTTTATTCTGAACACAAAGTTGCCAGCACCAAAATAATCTGCCAGTAAATTTCTTCATTTCCTTAAAAGGTCACAATAATAAAGTAGACAGGATAGCACATATCATGATTTAACCCCTAGGTATCAGTGATATCCTTGTACATATTAAAACATATTGTACATTGCTGGTAAAATGTCTCACCTCATCAAAAAGGAATTTCCTCACTCTGAACAACAAAAAGTGTTCAAAAAAATTCACCAGAAGTTTTTTTTTTTTTGTTGTTTTTTTTTGTAAATATAGAGTTGATTACAAAAGATGCAATAAACAACTCCTGTGGTGTTTTATGAGGAGTGATGCCTGATTGATAATTTAGAGCCTGTAATTTTCATAGCTGTGATAATACATTTGCATACACCACATCTTGATTGGTTGCATAAACCAGCAAAACCTTTTTTGCTTTTGAAATGTCACTTCCTTTATTAATCTCTTATGCACTTTCAGCTAAAGTAACTTCAAGACATTTCATTTGATAAAAAAAAAAAAAAAAAAACACATGGCAACTTAGTTATAGCTTGCATTTTGTAGAGGCTGTGTTAAGAATTGGAAAGCAAGTTGTCACAGACGAACTAAGGCTGGAGAGAGAGTGGATACATTAACAGATAAAAGGGTTTATTGATATAAATCAGGAAGACAGTGAGTGTCACAACAACACTTTGCAATGAGTCCTTATATAGTGATGGTAATCAGGTGAGTACTGAACAGCTGTGTCTTGAGAACATGTGACCAGAGTCATCTGACATGAATATCCAAAGTTATGTGACTAGGATAGGTGCAAGGATTGTTGGGAAGTGACCTGAAATGCTGCAGAAAGGGGCTTCAGATGTAACACGTGTACTTTTAATGATTGGATTATGGTATACAGTAATTAAGTGAAAATAAATATTTTGCTTGGTTTATGGGGAGCTGCACTTTTATTAACAATTTAAAATGTTAAATAGTCTTTATTTATTTATTTATTTATTAATATTATTATTATTATTTTTTGTCTTGTCCAGCATCACAGCAAGCAGAATGGTAGTCTGGTTGCAGCATTATGCTGTACAATTTTGCTTTTCCAAGAGGAGGTTTATGGGTATAAGGCTCCTCTTGATATTCTGATTCATTTATTTAT
>JAQMYF010000009.1:14067465-14089488 GCA_030014195.1 Neosilurus mollespiculum | reverse complement strand
CCGGCCACACAGCCCGGAAACCAGGGCACCTCTGACCCTCCTTCCCCACCCTCCTCCCCACGAACTCCACACACACATCCACTTTCATACACTGAATAGTCTTTATTAAATAAAAAGTAATAATTATTTTGTACTTTACAAAATATTTAATTATTACTATTTAATTAAGGTTATTTAATAGTATGTACAGTAAAAGGTAATTAAATATTAAATATTTAAGTATTATGTACAGTACAAGAGTGGCACGATGGCGTAGTGCTTAGCACTTCCGCCACACAGCAAGATGTTGTCAGTGTTGACAGTGTCAGCTCCAACTTCCCCATGACCCTAGTGGCATTACACAGTTTGGCAAATGAGGCACTGAATGTACAGTACATAACTTAGCAAAAACTATGTAATTATTACAACGAGAAGATCACCCAGTTCACTTCATAGAAAAGAAATCAAACATATGACATTTTTTTTTTAGTAAGTATAGTTTTAAATCTGGTTTCAGGAAACTTACATCAAACTATACACCATTTATAGATTAGACAGCAGATCAATCCCAAAATTAGAAGTTACCACACATCCAGCAATCCTTTTGGCTGTCAACCTACTGATGAATTTGCAGTACATTTCCCAGCATGTGTTCCAGTGATAAAAGTCCTTTCTAGAATAATCTACATTAATAAAATAAAATTTTATTAAAATAAAATAAATAAAAAACTCCCTGCATAGATGCCCATCCATCAATCCATTTGCCAAACCAATTAATCGAACTAGGGTCATTGAGAGGCAGAACTCTGGGCGAAGACAGTGCGCACCCTGAGCAGTGTATGCCAATCCATCGCAGGGCAGCACACACAATAATATTCACACTCAGACTCACTTGGTGCAATTTGGAGCAGCCAATTAGCCTAAAGTGCATGTTATTGGACACAGAGGAAACCCACACAATCATGGGGACATTGACACGCTCAAACTTGAACCCAGGACCTTCTTGCTGCCACCACTGCATGGATGTGATAAGAGAATTTAATAGGAATGTGATCACTGGCATGCTTAACAACTTGTCAGCGATATCTAATGAGAATATCCCTAGTGCATAGACCCTGGCAATAAATTTTACAAAATGCCAGATTAAAAGTTTCTATATAATTGGATTCAATGGAAACACATACATGTACAGTTCATGCCTGATATATCAATCCATCCATTATTTGTATCACTTCTCCATCAGGGTTGCAGGGCAGGCGTAAGCCAATCCCAGCTTACTTTTGGGTATCCTAGGATACTTTTAGAATATCCAGTTAACCTACAAAGAAAAGTTTGTACTGGCATTTTGAATGTAACATGTTACTACAATGCTAGACAAAGGTTTAAAGTAAACCTGAGCTTTATCTTAATCCTGTGCCCCTGTTGTGCACCAAAATCCCTTCAAAATATACTAAATCGTTTAATATTATTATACAATAAAGGGAAATATGAAATATTCCTGCCTACCTTTCGATGAAGAGCATTGTGTTTAATGTTTTATTTTTTTTCACTTATTTTTTAATGCATTTGTGGGCAAATGAAGATTTTTGCTCCTTAAATACTAAGCCTTTCCTGTATATTGCTTTTGTACCAAATTGTGATTACAATCACCTGCTGACATCACCTGTTTCAAATCACATCATTATTTCAATTATCTATTTATTAATTTATTCATTGAATATTTAACCCCATTACTGGCCCTTAATTGTCCAGTTCAAACGTTTTTGTAATGTGTCGCAGGCCTGAAATGCAGGAATATATGTATGTTAACAAAGAAATTAAGCTGAACAGACTAAACATGAAATATCATACTGTGTTCATGTACAAATCTGGCATAGTTTCCCAAATGTTTATGATTAGGAAATGATTTGGGGTTGCGACAGTTAAATATTTCCTTCAAAGCTCATGCTATGTATTGAGCCAGAAAAAACAGTTATGGTGGTAAAAACATGTTAAATCTTACTGGATAAGCTTGATATATAGTGAGTCAAGATTTAATCAAGTCGGTGGATAACCTTGTACATGCGTCAGCAAAATTGACATGCGTAATCAATTCCGTTCAGTAACAAGAATTACCAATCAAGAATTGAATACAACACTGCTCTGAAAGTGTTCTAGGCACACAGGAAGTATAAGTGCTTCAAAAATATTATTTCACAAGAGTTTATGACACAGAATAATGGGTATCTTACATCTTTGATTTCAGCATTGACAGTTGATTCCGTAGGTGTCCATGATTGTGTTTTCATTTGCCTTTTGGATATTACCATTCCCCCTGCTTCTGAACACCTCGCAATCAAAGCAGCGCTCTTCAGCGGAATAATCCCAGAATGTCATTTATTGTGCATCCTTAGTGTGCTTATATTCAAGCACAGAAATATGAACTACAGTTAAACTTAGAAAAAATAATAAAATGGGCAAATTATTTCAGCTGAATGCATTGCTAATGCATTAAAATACATATTATACATACAATGAAGCTTACACACACACACACACACACACACACACACAAAACATGAACGCACTGCTTGCTACATTCCATGTATTTGGTACCATTTTTTTTTTAATTGAAAATATGTTTCCCATGCGTTCAAATTAAAGCAATAGTCATGGTTTAGATAATGACAGAAACAGATATGCAAAGAGTACCATGCCTGCTTGCTCCATTATAAGCAAAGATCGTTTTGGGTGATGCAGTTGTTTTGAACATTCTAATTTGCTTGATTTCTGTTATACCCCAGCAAAATTTTAATGTTCATGTTTTTGCACCTCTTTATTATATATATATATAGATATTATATGCGTTTTTCCCAAAAAACAAGCTGAAATGTGTTCTCACTGAAGCATACAGTTTATTATTACAGTGTAATATTTCTTAATTTGTTAATGTTTATTATACAGTTAATTATTGTCTCTTGGTTCATCTGAGATGAGCTCATACCCAGGGAACTTTGCTGAGGTTTAACATATAATTTACGTAGGGATTTTTACTTCATGTAAAGTTGCATTTTGGGTGTGGACTGTGTAAAGTGAAAGCAGTTTTACAAAGTAATCCAGGGCCCTTGTGGCTATATTTGTCACAGTAGCATGACAGTTCCTCAGGCAGTGTCTCTTGAGGGCTCCAAGGTCATACACATTGGTTTTCAACCTTTACATTTACAGCATTTACACACTCTTATGTGTAACTTACAATTATCATTTTTATATATCTGAGCAATTGAGGGTTAAGGGCCTTGCTCAAGGGCACAACAGTGGTGATAGTGGGGATTAAACCGCTGACCTTCGGATCAGTAACCCATCGCTTTAACCACTAAGCCACAACTGCCCTATTTACGCACTGAATGTGTCTAAATTCCATCCAAGTTTTTTTACTGTAAAATTTGAAAGACCTGCAAATTCTCTGCAATCTTGTTGGAAAATGCTCCTTTTGAACTGACTAATGATTACTGTATTAATTTTGGCTCAATGCAATGAGCTCTGAGCCATCCTTACTTGTAAAGACTGAGCATTTAGTGGATGATACTTATATACTTAATCATGATGTCTCACCTGCTACAAATTACAGGGCTGTTACTTTATTATACTTTCACTCTTAATTTAACTCTTTTTAGACTTTTGTTGAGTGTGTTGCAGACATCAAGTTCAAAATATGTATATATTTACAGTTAAATAAAGGTTCACATAATGTAAAAAAAAAAAAAAAAAATTGCATTTAGGAAATAAATCCCAACTTTTCTGCAAAAGAAAATTATTTTTCTATGTATAAAACAGTAATAGCAATTGTGAATCCTGTAACAAAAAGCAATCTTTTACAATACAAAAAAATCTGAATCAAAATAAGCTAAAAATACTTTGACCTCTTATCTTCATTTTATCTGGTGTATAATTATTTACATTATATTAGCAATTGTTAATATTTTAAAATAATTTTTATTCAAAGCAAATTGGAGTTGAGACCAGATACTCTTTCTGAAAGGATAAATATGAGGAGTCTTCCTTAA
Organism: Neosilurus mollespiculum; assembly: GCA_030014195.1. Taxonomy (NCBI): domain Eukaryota; kingdom Metazoa; phylum Chordata; class Actinopteri; order Siluriformes; family Plotosidae; genus Neosilurus; species Neosilurus mollespiculum. Next base: position 14,085,466 of record JAQMYF010000009.1, on the reverse strand, counting down.
CAACCTAAATGAACTTGCCCTTACAAATGTCTGATCAGCAGTCCTGAACTCTGAGCCATAACCATCAACATTTATGTAATTACTATATGTCACATTATTAACAGTCACAAACACAAACTCTCAGCATACTGCTCAAACAGATGGGATCCATGACCTCTGCTAAACACAATGTACCTTCCATATGTTGCACAACAAAGCATGCGGAACAAAACAAACGCTGTATTATCTGTCAATTTATTTATTTATTTATTTTGCAGTAATTAGGATGTGATCTGCGATATTCACATATTAGGAATAAATAAGTGAATTATTGGCATTATGACATGATGTTTAAATAATCCATTATGGTGTAATTATGTTGTAAAATTGGTTGTTTTGATTTTAGGGCAGCACAGTGCAGTGGTTAGCATGTCTGCCTCAAAGTGAGAAGGTTCCAAGTTGCGGGAGCAGCGAGTGTGTTTCTGTGTGAAGTTAGAAGGTTCTTTCTGTTCTTGTGTGGGTTTCCTGGCTAGACTGGTGAGCTGTTCAGGGTGTACACTGCCTGATTGGCTGAGATAGGCTCCAGCTTCTCCATAACCCTATTAGGATTAAGCCATTTGGGCAAACAAATGAATGAATGCATGTTTGGATTGTTGTTGGTGTCTATGTCATTCACCTGTCTATCACAGGGCTAACAAAGAGACTAACAACCTTTCACACCAACATGTACACACATGAGCAATTTAGAGGAGCAAATTGACCTAATCCACATGTCTTTGGGAGGAAACTGGAATGCCAAGAAGAAATATACACAGGCAATGACGAAAATTAAATCAGCCCACCGAATTAACACAATTATTATTATTATATTTATTCATTTATTTATTTTTATTCTGTGTAACTTTCAGAAGCTGGTACAGAGGAAAATCCTATTAAAAAAAAAAAAAACAGTAGTTTTGTGCAATAGCCAAACAACAACACTAAGTTCAGAGACTAAATCACCCAGATCAAATTTATGTATTTATTTATTTATTTTTACCATTTCTGAGGTTTAGGTGAACCTAGTAATTGGATACAGATTATATAAGCTATTTATTTGTTTGTTTGTTTGTTTGTTTTTTTGTTTTGTTTTTTGTTTAGTGCCTTATTCTGACCCGATGAAGGTCAACTATGCTAAAAGAGTGTTTAAATTTGCCATGTAAAAATATCATCTGCTTCATGCCTTGCTACTTTATCGATTTCCTTACAGAATGCATGCTTTCAATCACCTTTATAGGTGGATTTTAAAGTTTTGGGTTTTAGCAACACATCTAACTGGAAGGCTCCCATGACACGTTTTTTAGCCACAGCAATAGGGCAGAATGTGAGTGTGTACAAACAGGAATATAAAAATTTTCAGAAGTAAAATCTGTATTTAATGACGTGTTGCAACTAAGGGTGTGGACTAAGGATGATGTGGAAAGGACACGAATAGCACAGTGCATACAATATCCTTACCATGTTTTGATTAAATGAAAAGACACATGATCAAAACATGGTAAGGATATTGTGTGTACTGTGCTATTTGTGTCCTTTCCAAGGACATCAAATCAGTTTCTTACAGCAATGACTTCAGTATTTCTGTGCTTAGATAACACATGAGATCAGGACAGTTCTGAATTAGTTTCATGTGAAGTCTTACTGAGAGGTGATGAGCCAGCAGCTCCCTCTCTTAGCTACACAGTGCCTGCAAACAGAGGATGGTTGACATGTCAATATAATCAAACACAAGTGTAAGTGTGCAGTTTATTTAAGTGAGCCAATCCTTTTAATTTGCAATTTGAATTAAAGCAAAGAAACATGGATAAGAGATTTAGCAAAGCAGTGTTTTTCTCCAGCACAGCAAAGTAAAATGTGTCCCAAACAGCGCACCACTTGAAAAGAAGGGCACTCATGAGGGTGCCCATGCCATTATTCCACACTTCAATTTTGTATGGAACCTTAAAACCTAAAAAGAAGTTACTTGAGGAAGGGGAAAAAAGCATTGCAATGCGTTAAAATTCTAAAATAAGTTAAAGGGGGAGTCGTAGAGTGCAAGGTACCTCTGCCAGGCAGAAATGGATTATAGTGACAAGTGTATTGATTAACATGAAAAATCTGCCTAAGACTGCAGAGTTTTTATTTATTTATTTATTTATTTATTTATGGGGTTTTTTGTTTTGTTTTGGGTTTTTTTTGTATTTTTTTGTTTAACTTGGCATAGTTATAATGACATGTCTCCTCCTCTTGGGCTTCTGATGAACATTACTTTATACAATATTTGCAATTATGATTATATCTTAATCATTTTATCCATCAGCATGATCCTATGCAGGGACACACTTGTACTAAAAAAATCCATTCATACCTTTTTGAGTCATGTTGCAAACAAACAGACAAGCAAACTAACAAAAATAAATAAATACGTAACTGGGTGGCATATTGTCTGTGCGTAATGTCATGTGAGATAATGTGAATGAATCCTTTCAGTGAGTAATATATACCGTATTATCAATATGATAGATAATACTGTATATATGAAACAGTGGAATGTAAATGTAATGCAAAATGCAAATGTATAACAGTGGATGTTGTTGTTATATGGAGAAGTTGTACAGTTTAAAGGCCACAGGTAGGAACGATTTCCAGTGTTAATGGAGCATTTAGGTGGTATGAGTCTCTCACTGAACGTGCCCCTGTGACTGGTCAGCAAGTCGTGAAGCCGGTGGGAGGTATTGTTCAGTATTGTCCTTATTTAGGACAACATATGCCTTTCCTACACTAATGTCAGAGAGTCCAGCTCCATCCCCACAATGTTACTCTTCTTGCGGATCAGTTTGTTCAGTCTGTTGGCATCTGCAACCCTCAGCCTGCTGCCCCAGAATGCAACAGCATAGAGAATAGCACTGGCCACAACAGACTTATAGAACATCCTGGGCAGTGTCTGGCATCTGTTGAAAGACCTTAGCTGCCTCAAAAAAACAGAGATGGCTCTGGCCCTTCTTGTATAGTGCAGTTGTGTTCTTAATCCAGTCCAGTTTATTGTTAATATGAATTCCAATGTATTTGTAATCCTTCACCACTTAAACCTTGATGCCCTAGATGGAAACAGGGGGCACTGGTGTTTTGGATCTCCTAAAATAAACAATCAGTTCTTTGGTCTTTGTCACATTAAGCTGCTTTGATTCTGCTCACACCATGTGACAAAGGAATCCACAGCAGCCCGCTATTTCGTCTCATCACCTCCACTGATACATCCAACTATAGCAGAGTCATCAGAAAACTTCTGATGATGGCAGATGACAGATGTCTGTGCAGTAGCTGAAGTCCGTTGTGTAGTGGGTGAAGAGAAAAGGGGAGAGGGTGGTCCCTTGTGGTGCTCCGGTGTTGCTGACCACAGTGCTGCAAGTGCACATTGCATTAGGCACATGGTGCATTAGGCAGAAAGTGAATAATCAGTTCTTGAAGTTGATGTGTAAGGCAGGAAAAATGAGCAACCACATGGATCTGAGTGACTTTGAAAAGGGCCACACTAAGATGGCTTTTAGGGTGCAGGGGTAAGTACCTACCAAAGTTAAAGGTTAAAGATAGGCATAGAAATGTATGGTGAGCTGCACTTTTACTGTTACCTGCATGGCCATGGTGAGCCATTTTCATGCCCTATAAAGTCTACCAGATTCTGGTGGTGACCACCAAATTCTTGCTGACTCGCCTGTGGTTGTGAAGCGCCTGCAGGCATGCTGCAAAATCTGCTGCATCCATTTGATTAAAAGGGTTTAATAAGAGAATACAGAAATCCAAACCACAGTTCCAGTTCATAAAAAAGTAAATGAGCAGAGATCAAACTATCAGGCATACAACATAATAAAGATTAGAAATAGAAAGTGGTGACCTCAGGTAGTGCAATCTCTAAACGTTTCAGTGCAAGCTTTACTGGCAGATGATATGGAATTACAGTGCCCCCTTGTGGCCTGTTCCACAACTATATTAAGCTCTGCATTTTTTTCTTCAGACGCATTTTGGGTGATTTCTGCCTCCTTGCCCAATCTTTCAGAACCCTCCTGGATCCAGATCCAGTCTTGGATCTCACTCAAAATTTAATCAGCTCTTTATTGGCCCAAAACCCATATTTGGTGAAGATTTTGTGGAAATGAATCCACAAAGTTTTCATGGTCCAACACACACAGCCACAAAGACACACACACACACACACACACACACACACACACACACACAAACACACACAACCAATCTCATAACCCCCCTCTCTGGTGGAGGTAATAATCCAAATGCAAGAAAGGAGGCAAAGATCAATACAAATTACAATGTGGCAGACACTAGATCACACACAACTACTCACACTTCAGCCCAGAGGCTTCTTGTATATAAGTTATCAAACCTCAGACTACGCAATGAAAGTCTGAATATGTTGACTGAAGTACCAATTGTATGAAATTAGTATAAAATACACAGGAATGGCACCATCTGATTGGTTCAACTATCATGGGATTTAAAATCACATATATTCCAAACACATAATGAATCAGAATGACAGACACTAACAGTCTGGCATGATCACTTAAAGCAGGCAGTATCATTATTGTCATTACCTTAAAATGATAAGTTTTTTAGTTGGGCTGTGTTTTCAGTTTTCATTAGGTATATACTAAAACACCTTTACAGAGCATAGTTTACTTATCCTTCTGTGAAATACGTATGAATGTCTGAATATATAGGCTCAAAACACAGTGTTAGCTACACATCATCTTGATAGGAGCTCAGAGAGCTTACCTCATCTGACTTTGTCTATAAAATCTTGTTTTAGGATTTTTTTTTTTTTTTTTTTTTTTACGTGCAGTGTATACTAAAATCCTGAAACGGGTTTAAAAAGATTGAAAGGGTTACACAGCACTTTGTCAACTGGTTATGCATATATGGGGAGTTTATCTGCATCAGTCATGATTAAAAAAAATAATAAAACACAGACTACAGTATTCATGTTTTAGCATGACTTTTTGCTTATGTTCCCATGTAATATGCACTAAAACAATGATTTGTCTCAGGCTCAGAGAAAGGCATTCAACAATCCTTCTCAGGGATGATTCACCAACATCTACCTAGACTTCGGCCAATGATTGCTAATGAAAGTATGAATATATTTGATGAAACTTTAGAACACTAAAAGAAAAGGAATGACATCTGTGGCCTTTAATCTCCAAGTTGCACTGCTGGCTCTCGTATGTGCCTTTTGAACTTCCTTGGCTATTCCACATGTCAGCTATTACGGACTTGGTCAGTGTTTCCTGTAATTGTCCTTCTGTATTTTAATTCTGCCTGTTAATTGTATTTCAGTGTTGGATTATGCCATTGACTGTTGTTTGCAGAATGCATTCACTCCTTGCTAGTTATGCTTTGCCTGTGCTCTTTTTTCCTCTGCATCTCCGTCCTGTTCCCCTTCCGTGAAAATGAAAATGAACTTTTAATTATGTTATCATTAGTTAGGATTGCTGCTGCCTGATTTTCTCCTGACTTATTAATGGCACATTACTGAATCAGTACAGAATAATATTAGCCTACATATAGAAAACACAATATGACAACCATGCTATGATAATAGATGTCATTCCACACATTCAAGTTTCAAAGAAAACAAAAATTTGACACAAAATATTGATTTAAAAATTAATCTACTTAATAAATTTCCAATAATACTGCACTACAAAATATTTTGCAGATTTTTGCTGATGCTTATTCATTTATGATTAAACAAATCCATGTCCTATTAAAGTCAGTAATTAGGTTATAATTGCCCTTTCATTATTTATTATCATCTGATTTTTTTATTACACTGGTTTCCTCCAACCTTTTCTTTTTTCTTTCTTTTTTTTTTTAATTCAAATGGTTGCACTGACTAACTCACTTCATTAAAAGTTAAATGTACCCTTCATTTCTGGATGTCTCTGACTCAACACATGATAGTCGGAATGGAATGCACCATGCCGACAGCCACATGTATTGGGTCCAGCCTGAACTCAGAATCTCGTGAGCTGCATGCCCACCAAATGCAGAAGTAAAGAAATGAAACCTGCCTTTTCCAGTGCAGTGTTGTGGAAGTGACAAGTGGAGAGGCAAGGGGGAAAGCACTCACTGCTGATAGACAATTACTTCTGTTTACCTCATTTAAAAGGCCAGTCTGCAATAATCATCCACCAAGAGAAGAATTAGACATGGAAGAAAAAAGAGGCAGGATTAATTTTTTTTATTTTCCAGGGGAAAAAAACTGCCAGTGTGATGCAGCTAAGTCTTAAAGTGTCCTTTTGTGAACTTTCTCAAAGACCTGCCACATTGATTCACTTTGTCAGATAGCACAATTGCAGAATTTGCACACTTGCAGAAAGAAAGTAATTAAGATCTATCAGTCTGGAAAAGGTTATAAAGCCATTTCTAAAGCTTTGGGACTCCAGTGAACCACAATGCGAGTCATTATCTACAAATGGCGAAAACATGGAACAGTGGTGAACCTTCCCAGGAGTGACCGGCCGACCACAATTACCCCAAGAGCGCATCGGTGACTCATCCAAGAGGTCACAAAAGACCCCACAACAACATGCAAAGAACTGCAACCCTCATTTCCCTCAGTCATGGTCAGTGTTCATGACTCCACCATAAGAAAGAGACTCGGCAAAAATGGCCTGCATGGCATAGTTCCAAGACCAAAACTACTGCTGAGCAAAAAGAACATTAAGGCTTGTCTCAGTTTTGCCAGAAAACATCTTGATGATCCCCAAGTCTTTTGAAAAAATACTCTGTGGACTGATGAGACAAAGGTTAAACTTTCTGGAAGGTGTGTGTCCCATTACATCTGGCATAAAAGTAACACCGCACAGTAAAATATGGTGGTGGTAGTGTGATGGTTTGGGGCTGTTTTGCTGCTTCAGGACCTGGAAGACTTGCTGTGATAACTGGAACCATGAATTCTACTGTCTACCAAAAAATCCTGAAGGAGAATATCCCGCCATCTGTTTGTGACCTCAAGCTGAAATGAACTTGGGTTCTACAGCAGGACAATGATCCAAAACACACTATAAAAGCACTATAAAAGACTCATTGCAAGTTATCGCAAATTCTTGATTGCAGTTCTTTCTGCTAAGGGTGGTCCAACCAGTTATTAGGTTTAGGGGGCAATCACTTTTCCACACAGGGCCATGTAGGTTTGGATTTTTTTTTCTCCCTTAATAATGAAAGCCTTCATTTAAAAACTGCATTTTGTGTTTACTTGTTTTTTGTTTTTGTTTTTCTGTTTTTTTTGTTTGTTTGTTTTTTGACTAATATTTAAATTTGTTTAATGATCTGAAACATTTAAGTGTGAAAACATGCAAAAAAAAATAAGAAATCAGGAAGGGGCAAAGACTTTTTCACACCACTATAACTGAAGATTAATTTATTAATTATTATGTTAATTCCTTGTTCCATGACTATCCACTGAAACATTTAATGGTTGCAAAATTTACTTATCAATCTTTCTTCTCTGGATTGTTGCTAATGAGCCAAAAGTAAAACTAACAAACACAAAATCTTTGCTTCACCATATCAACAATTATGTGCTTCATTTGTTGAATAATGAGTATTTATTTGTTTGTTTATTCATTAATTAATTAATTTAAAGCCTTTGAATGTGGAAATCCACCACATAAGTCTCTGGATAAATTATTCTATTACATTAGCTTGCTGATGTTAGAATGAGTTCAATAACACAAACCCATGATTTGTCTTGCAGCCAGAAATCCCATCAGATTGTTATAAAAAATAAATTAACACCTTCTGCTTAATCACATCTAACAAGTAAGATAGATGAGATAATGAACTGTTGATAATTTATCAAGTCCCTTTAATGTAAAATAAAACTGCTTGAACATTACAACTGTTAGATATGGTCCACTTTATTTTTCCATTACCTACACTATATACATGATCCTTTAGATTCTAAAAGAAGCACACAGCATAAAGAAAAATAGTGCAACCTCCTAATACAGAAATTGTGCCTATTGCAGCATAAATCAGCAAAACACTGTGTGAAATATGTTAAGCATTCTATTGATGAGTTGGAAATGTGAGCGCTGACACAGCAGCAATACCCTGAATCAGAAGATTAATGTCTGAAATTGCCTTGCAAGTCTTTTCTTATTACTGCATTCATACCGAAAACACACGCACAAAGACTAATTAATTTTCAATTACAACAGTTTTCCTTTTAATTCTATACACTAATGTAAATATAATAACATACTGCATTATTATGTAATTTTGACCTGGAGGTATTTGCTGACTGAAACTTGACACAAACAAATCTAAATGTTTAATATATTCTGACAAGTTTCACATTATAATTATATCTACCTCTTACCCAAAATTCAGTTGGTCCCATATAAGTATTGATAACTCTGATATAGTGCGTTGCTAATCAAAGAAAATGAAATCTGCCATGTATAGTCAGCTCCATAAGTAGTGGTGCAGAGTCAAAGTCTTGAAATGAAAATGTAATCCAAGTGTAGACTGTAATTACATTAACCTTTCAGGAATCCCAATCTTCTTATATCAATTCTTCCATTTTTACAGGCTCAAAAAAAAAATAGTTCACTGATAATCAGTTTCATGGTCAATTATGGCCTGTATCTTCATTATTTGATGTCAAATTAAAGAGATAAAAGGAAATGAATTTGCATTTGGCATCTCTTCATGGAAAATATGTGATAGCAGAAATTAAGTGGCCAAATCAACAATTAATTTCTTTTAAAAAATATATATATATCAAGCTCAGCAAGATCGAAAGCCCTGAATAACCATGGGAGACAACTAAACAGGATGATCAGAGAATTCTTTATTTTGTAGAGCAAAAAAAACAAAACAAAAAAAAAACAAACAAACAAACAAACAAAAAAAAAACATTTACAACATCCGGTCAAGCCAGCAAGACTTTCAAGAACATAAATACAAAGGGTTTACCTTAAGACACATACCACTAACACTCAGGAAGAGAAAGGCCTGCCTAGTTCTGAAACATGATTTTTGGACAGATAAAGTTGTACCAAAATTATGGGAAGAGAAGAGCATGGGGAGAGAAAGGAAGGGCTTGTGATCCAAAAAATACCACATGGAACTGGGTCACTGGTGTTTATTGATGATTTGGCTGCTGATAGAAGAAGCAGGATGAATTCTAAAGTGTATAGAGCTATACTTTCTGCTAAGATTCAGTCAAATGCTTCCAATATTTCTAGGAAGGCACGTCACAGTACAAATAGTTAGTGACGCAAAACATAAAGCAAAAGCAACACAAAAGCTTCTTAAAGAATTATAGTTGTCTGTCCAACTGTCAAAGCAGCAGGGCCATTGCCATATAAGCTCCCTCACCACTGGATGCATCTACTCCTGGCACATTTAAAAAAAACTATTAATTTTACTAAAGTTCTCTTCTCAAATTCATATACTCAGATGGATATCCATAAAACAAGTGTTATTGTGCAATACACATAATATTAATAATAACAAACCCATGAAAAGAAGGTTGATGATATCGATTAGTTGTTTTTTTCCACAATCATACTTTGCTCCATTTATTTTGGTCACCTACTTTATTTCTCCTATCCAGCACCAAGCTTTGTTTATTGCTAAATGTACAAAAATGAAACTGATTTAACTATTCATAATATTATAATTCATGCAAGTAGAATATTGTCATTACTATAATACTAGAAACCTCTTAAAACAGGGGAAATTAGCAAGCAGAGGGAGAAGGCGCAACTCACTTATTCAGGCTCTCTGATTCTCTGCCTGAGAACACACACAGCTTTTGGGTTACCGCATGCAGCAGAATGCACAGCACATTATTCAAGACAGCAAACCAGTGAAGTAATCATTTAAAACAGTGAACTATTGAAATACAGTAAATGATAATAAAAAATAAAAGGCTCAAATATAAGCAAGTAAAAAAGACATTCATCCAAACCATTCAACTATTAATGAATCAAGCTTTTCTGAATTAGACTTTTAGAATTGAACTAATCACAAGCTCACATTAGGAGAGTCATTGATTTGACCCTGCTTGTTTACCCTTATCCTAAAAAAAATACAACCATATATCCCAACAACCATTTATCCCAAAAACAAGCTGAAATGTGGCCTCATCTAACCACAGCACACTGTACCACTGTCTTTCAGTCCCTATGATCTTGGGTCTTGAGCACTCAACGTTTCTGCATATAATTGATATATGGCTTCCTCCTTGCATATTACAGTTTCAGGTTACATTTCTGGATGTGGACTGTGCATAAGACAACAGTTTTATGAAGTACTCCTGAACCCTTGTGGCTATATTTGTCATAGTAACATCATGGTTCCTGAGGCTGTTTCATGTACGAAAGTTGGTCCAAATTTCCTGAAATTTTTCACAATATTATGCGGTCTAAATTTTAAAAGAATTAAATTTTCTGCAACATTGCATTGATTAATGACTCAACTTTTCTGGAAACAAGTTTGTATATTTCTAGAATGTGGTCAAGAATGACAAGACTCACTCACAGTCATGCAAACAATAAATAGCCATTAGCCATTTTCCGATTACATGAAAATTGCATATTATTATATAGACTGCCCATGTAGTATGTTATGTACTTCATCTTTTCAACAGATTACATTTTATTACTTCTACACCACAGATAATTTTAACTACAGTTTGACAGCCTCTACAGCAATCAAGACAGCAGAAGAAGGCATCTGTTTACAAGGTTGACTTAACTACTGCACGAAAAACACCTTGCAGTTTATCATAGTGATATATTTTTTATGCGTATTCAGAGATATCCCAATAATCCAAGAAGCTGCAGTGCTCCGAGTCTTTGCTTTTTATGTAAATATGATTTTGTCTGAGATTTTGATGTGTTTATAGAAGGACTAATGAGAATATTCAGAGTAATATAACTTAATGTATTCAGTTATAAGACACAATAACTCATCCATACACTTTGGCAAATGATGAATTCCCAGAATTCTTAGAATGCACTGTCAAAGACAGGATAGCAAGCATGCATTAAACCTATATCGCAGACACTTACACTCCAGCCTAACTCAGGCAATATTGAATATTGCAAAATTGCAGTCAGATATGATATTCTGATTTGTTCAAATTTAGAACTTCACCAAGAATGATAAATAATAGAAATGCATTGCTAAACAATTAATTGGCACATTTTCATAAAGATTTTGTAGATTTTGGAAGATTGTGGCTTACATGTAGTTTTAAAAGCAATTCTCTTTTGCCCCATCCTAATTAATGTCTCTCCTTTCTAATCTTTTAAAGTCCAAACACAGCATTTGTCTGGAAATTCCATGTTTTTTTTTTTTTGTTTTTTTTTTTTTCCCAGCAGGGCATGGTAAGAATGAAAGAAAATTTAAGTAATCTAATAAACAATCAAATTAATAGATTAGGCTTTTTGGTGTGTCATCTAATGTTATACCCTTTGACATCTTCTCTTTTTCTGATTTATATTATTTATTCTTATTATTTTTTTAATTTCTCTTGCGGGAAATTATTACCTCTGCATTTAACCCATCCAAAGTGAGCACACACACGTAAACAGTGAGCACACATACTGGGTTGCCACACACTGGGGTGCCCAGAGAGCAGTTGGGGGTTAGGTGCCTTGCTCAAGAGCACTTCAGCCATGAATGTGGAGGAAGGAAGGTGCAGAACACTCCCCCCCGCCGTCACACATTTTTTCTGTTGGTTAAAGAATCAAACCAGCGACCTTTCTGTCCCAAACCCGCTTCTCCAACAATTAGGCCATGGCTGCCCCCAACAGCTATTCAGTGTTGTATAAAATTATTCTTTATACCTGAAGTAACCTGAGGTCCATCTTTTAAAACATCTGAGTTTGTCCTACACCAAATCATAAATATACGATATGGTGTCGCAGTGGTTAGCATGTTCACCTCACGGCAAGAAAGTCCTGGTTTCTGTGTTTGCATGTTCTCCCAGTGCTTGTGTGGGTCTCCTCCGGGCACTCCGCTTTCCTCCCACAGTACTAAAACATGCACAGTTGGCTCCGAATTAGCCCTAGATGTGAGTGTGAATTGTTGTATTTGTGTTGGTCCTGCAATGGCCTGGCAAGCAGTTCAGGGTGTACCCTGCCTCACCCAGAGTCTGCTGAGATAGGCCCCAGCCTCCCCACAACCTTAATTAGAATTAAGCGGCTTAGAAAATAAATGAATGAATCATAAACAGTCTATCACCTTGACTATGACCCAAAACTAATTCAAGATTTGAATTATTTTACCTCATCTGCACATACAGATTTGCTACCAGGATACAAGAATACTAAAAAAGAGTATAGAATATTCAGATTAAGTGAAAGTGGACAATAGTATCTGGAGATACTAATATATATGCAGAATATAATTATATGCACATGGTACATTCTCCAAAATCTGACCACATTTTCAAGGTCTAAGAAATTCATAATTTCATGGACGGTAGCCACCGGCAAAATATTCCATTACAGTAAGATAAATTGAAGCATTCATTTTTAATTAGGGTCGCATCTTTAGGGTGGTAATTTAATTTGAGGTAAGAATTGCATCATTTTCAATTGGTGACATAACAAGAATTTTATAAGCAGGATATATATATAAACCCAAGTAGCTCTTATAAACAACAATACAGATTTTAAGAGGAAAAAACCTCAGGAACAACAGGAAGTATTCTAGTAATATGCATTGATAACTATTTATCCCTCTCTCACATGTAGGCAAAAAAATAAATTTAGAAATGCGATGTAGGAGATGTGTTTTAAGGACAACCTCATGCACCGGTGCATGAATTGGAAGTCGGCAGGCAACTCAGGGTCTCGCTCTATTTCACAAGCACCATTTTAAGCACTTCATCTTGACAGAAGCTCATAAAGGTGTGGGTGGATATCAAACCTTTTTAACAGAACCATCTGCCGATGCTCCAAGGTGACTTTCTGAGTTTTTACCTTTGCTAAAGATAACTCTCAGTCTGGACCTTAAAGGTTTAGTACAACCAGTTTTAGTTGTGAAAGGCTTGGATGTCTTACATTTATCTCACTAATGCAGGTGGAAAGGATTAGGTTTCATTTTACTTGAATACAGTATGCATTCAAAGATACACTGAGTGCAGACATATGATTGAAGAAGGTAAATCACAATGACTTTGAAATTCATGCTTTTAACTTGAAAAAACTTGGATTTTCAAAGGATTACTCCAATTCCTATATACTGCATGTATTATATGTATATAGTGTATGTCACTAATGCATTTTGTAGTACACTTAACAACAAAAAATCAGATGTACAACATGTTTTGTTCCTGTTTGCACCAAGAACTTTACCTAACACACACACACACACACACACACACACACACACACAGCTATTTTTCGTTCTTTATTTAAGTTGTTGTTAAGTTGTATAAAACCTTTACAACCCCAGATGGTATAATGAAATTGAAATTAAAGCTGAAAACATTGATATGTAAATCATCCTTGACTTGCACTGCACACAAAACAAAACAGCATAATATTTTATGTTTTACCCCACTTTAATTATCTATCTATCTATCTATCTATTTATCTATCTATCTATCTATCTATCTATCTATCTATCTATCCATCCATCCATCTCACTCACTCAGTTGCTAAACCGCCTAATCCTACCAGGGTCAAGGGGGGCACTCACACCAAGAGGCAAACTGAAACAGCCAATTAGCTTAATGTGCATGTCTTTGTACTGTGGGATGAAATCGGTGTACTCAGAGAAAACCCCTGAAAGCACCAAGAGAACATGCAAATTCCACACAGAAACAGCCTTGCCAAACCAGGACCATCTTGTGAGGCATATGTGCTGAACACTACACTAACGTGCTGCCCTATTTATTTGTTTATTTACATATTTATTTAAAATGCAAACTTATTTCAAAATTGTTTCTTGCAACACATATTTTTAAGGGTGTAGTGGTAAAGCCTTAACCACTTTTTTGCTTTCTCAGAACACCTAATGAATTCAAAGAACTAAAGGACTTAAAGGACTTAAAATGCAGAGTGATGTAAAAGTGATTCAGGTGTTATTTATTTGTTTGTTTGTTTGTTTGTTTGTTTCCCCAATTATTCCACGATCATTGCATTTTTGTTTCAAAACTCACCACACATTTTCTGTGGTTCCTCTGCTTCTGCTACCATGCCGTTATAATGTGTGCACAATGTGGTTTTAAAATATGCACGGACATATGTGGAAAAAAGAAAATACCCAAAATTTGTGCTTATCTGTATTATTGCTGCAACCACTGAAGTGTACATTACCATTTCCAAGAGCGCTGACATAACCCCATACAATAACAGATTCTGGCTTCTAGACATGTTGCTTATAACAGTCTGAATGGTTCTTTTCTTCTTTGGTCTGGAGTACACAGAATCCATTTCATCCAATAAAAGATACTGATGTGTCTGACCACAACACACATTTAGACTGTGTAGGAACAGACGAAGACAAAACTTTACTTAAAAGGAGTAACTGTTCAGCTCTCTAATCAGTGTGTCTATGTCTGAAGCACAATCCCTTACAGGCTCCTTGGTGGAAATTATCATCTACTAAACACTGAACTTCCCCTGTAAATCCTCATAAAATTATAAAAACGACAATATTTTATTATTAATAAATATAACATATATCACATTTTATTTATTCAATAACATAAACTCTCCCCATATATAAATCCAAGATTCATTAAATCCAGGAATTTATTTAATATTTTTTAACAAGTACTTTTTTCTGTCAGCAGAATTATGCAAAAACTACTGATCTGATTTTTATTAATCTGATGGTGGAGTGGTGGGGTCTGGGCATGTTTATTTTGGAAGTGATCATGCATAAGAGCATGTTAAAAAAAAACAAAATCCTAAATTAATATACAAAGGCAAAAGATTCATCCGAAGCCCACTATGGGGCAACATTTCATTATAACTAAGCCAAGTTATAATAATTCATGTGTGCCTGGTGGCAGTACCTTGCACTCTATGAGTGCCCCTGTAGTTTTTTCTATTACATTTTTTTCCCCAGCAGCAGGAAAAGCAAGGTGTGTTAGGATTGAAGAAACGATAACGAGATATTGCTACTGATTTTTTTTAAGCATGCTTAAGACTTCTATCCAGGGCTGGTTTCATGGCAGATTGATTGAGCTGTCAAAAACTGTGGACAGGAAGCTGATAATGGACAGACACAAAGACAAACAAAAAACAAACAAACAAACAAAGAACCTACACAGATGAAAACATAACCTCTTTGGCAAATGTAATAAAATTGATGTATTATTCCTTAGTTTATACCTAACCTAAATATTCTCAAAGATCAGAGAACCAGCTTTACATCTTTAAAACCTCATAAGTGCTAATTATCACCATCTATATCTGCTTATGGTCCTGGGTTTGAGTCCTGGGCTTAGCAACGGTGTTTCTGTGTTGAGTATTGTTGTCCCCATGCTCGTGTTTCCTCCAGGTACTACAGTTTCCTCCCAAAGTCCAAAGACATGCACATTAGGCTACCTGGCTGTTCCAAATTGCCCCTAGGTGTGTAGTGTCAATGGTTAAGTGTGTTGCCCTGCACTGGTCTGGGGAGCTGTTCAGGGTGTACCCCAGCCTTTCCCAGTGCCTGCTGAGACAGGCTTCAGCCTTTCCGTGACCGTTGTAGGATTAAGCAGTTTGGCAAATGAGTGATTGAGTGAGTGAGCATATCTACCTACCTTTTTGGGTAACAACATTTTGTTATTATGTTTCAAATTATCACGACTTGCAAAATTATTTAATAGCAAACTTTTCCAGAGACCAAGGACAATAGTAGACCTGAACATGGAGTAGCTTTCAACAGGCAACATATCCTCATGGTGGAGGCCAGGATCGATAGTGATAAGACAGATGTTGCCTGGATGTTGCATTTAGGCATCTGGTTTTACCAAAATATTTAAAAGCTTAGAAGCACTTATACACTCAGTGTAATGATAGTGCTTAGCATTACCCTGGGCAAGACCAGCTCAGTTCAATGATGCTTTAATTTAAACACTTCATTTTAATTTCTCTTGGTGTGTGTGATCCTTAAGATTACAAAGGGTGAGGGTATGATGATGATAATTCACAACTTTGACTTTTCTGGGTCGCTTGTGAAACACATCTCACAGGGAACTATGGCGCCATGCATGGCAGCAAGCAGCTGCAGCTCAGTATGCATGGCCTAGTAAGTATGCCATTTCACAGTGACATGACATTAGATATGAATGGGGAAATGGGAAATGGAAAAAGAGATTCAATTTAAGATTGCATAGCTGAAGATCAGTCTAGATTTGGTAGCACAAATCCAACTTCCTCCTATATATTATCCATACTGCTTATTTGTCAGGGTTATGAAAGAGCTGGAGCCAATCCCAGCTGACTTTGGATGACAGATGGTACACCCTGAACAGGTTAACAATCTGTTGTAAGGCTAACATAGAGTCAGACAACCATATCCAGTCACTCCTCTTGGCAATTTAGAGTAACCAGTAGACCTAATTCACATGTCTTTTGATTTTGGGAGGAAACCAGAGCACCCAAAGGAAACAGGCAAACACAGTGAGAACATGAAAACTCCACACAGAATTATCCATCTGGACACAAAGTTGAAACCCAAACCTTCTAGCTGTGAGGCAACAGCGCTATCTACTGCACCATCATGCTTCCCTCAAATACAACCTTAATGCACTAAGGTGATTTTCTGATGATGAATAACAAAGTATTGTAGTATGGAAAATATTTATTTCCAAAATGACACAATATTAATAAATTCTTTCACACTGACCTGCTATTAATGTTACTTAAATACCTTTTTATGACTGAAAAGATACAATCTTATAAAAATACTTTTGACTGTAAATCCCTATAAATATATTAAACATGATTTCAATCTCCATAAACAATAGAATAATTTAACAATTCGTTAAACAAATGTTTTACCTATTACCAGCATCTTTGCAATTCTGACTGGCCTTTGTCGTCTAGTTTGATTTGACTAACTAGATTTTTAGTGATATATCAACTGTCACCTTTAATTTTACTTGATTCCACTTCAGACACTTTGGATGACTTGACATCCCATAATGTAATAAGGAAAATTAAATGATTTAAACTTTTAAGTGTGAACACAGAAATCACCAAAAACTGTCAAAAAATAAATAATACTTTGAGAGTGTTATCTTGGCAGCTCCATTATGGTGCAAGTAAAACTTATATTGCAATATTTTTTTTTGCACACTGTGTCTGCTGGTTGATCAGTATAATCAAAGTTATTTCTAGACATCCTTTGGTCTAGTCTAATGATAAATACTGATAAATATTCAATTTGACAAATAGCCTAAGGCTATGGTGCGAACTGATCAAAAAGGCTCTCATAGCTGGGAGGATTTTTTTTCAATATAAAGTTATCTGCTGCATATTTATCAGCTCCATCTGCCACCAAAAAAAAAATAAAAAAATGTGTTCAAAAAAGCGTTCAAAAGCATAAATGCAGATTATTGATTTACTTTGGCACATTATTAGTTTGCCTCACATTTTCATTTGCAGTCACATGTATTAGCATATTCAAATATCACACACAACACTTGAATTTGAATTGTTTTCCTTTATTAGTTTATTTGCTTTAGTTTACATTGTTTTACATGGGTGCACACTTACACACTGTAGTTTATGCAATTAATGTGTTTGTGTTACGCCGGTACCAAGAACAGATAGACCCAAATGCAGGACAGAGACGATAAGATCATGTTAAAGTGCAAACAAGGATCCTTTATTAGGACACGGAAAACGTGGAACGTGAACACTATGGAAATAACGGCTACATGGTATGTATGTATGTATGTATATGTGTGTGTGTATGTATGTGTATATATATATATATATATATATATATATAT
>JAQMYF010000009.1:14056136-14067365 GCA_030014195.1 Neosilurus mollespiculum | reverse complement strand
TGTACAGCACAACGCTGCAACCAGACTACCATTCTGCTTGCTATGATGCTGGACAAGACACAAAAAAAATAAATAAAAAATAACAGGTGAAAATAAACAAGTGAGATGAAAGTCTTTGTTTTTCATTTAGTTGCATAATAAATCTGCACACTAATAGTTGCCTAATAATGGTGTACATATAGATATTCTCATAAGAAAGCCAAAACTTCACTTTTACTACTTAAATGTTCAGGTTTCAGGTATAGTTTGTTAACATTTTGGATTGACTTGCCTAATAATTGTGCAGACTGTGTGTGTGTGTGTGTATGTATGTATGTGTGTTTATTTATATATATATATATATATTACACACACGTTTAGCTGGCTAATCCCCAAGCTGCTGCACAGGGCTGTGGGTGTACTGTACAGTAGTGTGTGACTAATTTTGGCAAAAGAATTGTCCCCTATTCTTTTTCTGCAGGGTAATAAAAGGGGTACTGTGTATTACTCACCATCCCAAGTTCCCTGCAGTATGCCCGACCATCCGTTCATGAAGTGTTTGATAACACAGCTCTGTACTGTCATAGCCTCCTATGGTTGCAGTATGTAAATCAAATTTGAAGTAAAAGCATTTACTAGTATTTTATTTACCAGTTAACAGTTCAGTGACCCTGTCTCAGAATACCGGGTGCTGTGACGTGTACATTCCAGCAGTGGTGCACTCCAGCAATACATTGAAAGTGTAGCATTTAGGTTTTTTCAACATTTTGGTACATCCCCTAGAGCCTGTCTCATCAATTTAAACTTGGTAAGTAATCTCTCTTTGGTATGAATCTTATAAGGTCCACTGAGATCACTGTTTACCTTAAAACTGTTGCATGGCTGGGAAACACAAACCACTTCCACACACCCAGGTGAAACGACTTACCTCTCTTTTACCTTAACCCGTGATCTTTTTCGGAACTTGCATGCACTGCTGGATTCTTTTTAAACTGAAATACTGTTGGAACAGCATCTTCCTTGAGTTTTAGTTTTGTTTTTTGCTTTGAACAACCAAAAAACATATAATGAGGCACTGTCCTTTATTAGCTAGCTCTACTGTCTGTGTTCCACAGTGGATTATAGATGCTACGGGCAATGTAACATCATAATCACAAACCTCCTCATAGGATCTCATGCTTTTTGTGGCAGACGAGAGCTGATTTGGGGTAATAAAATACTGTTGTTTTTTTTTTGTTTTGTTTTGTTTTTGTTTTTTTGGTAAAAATATGACCAACACAATATGACCTCTTCACGGCAATATTTAACTACTTATTTTTATATAAACTGGCATACTCAGTAAAAATTGTGTTCTCCTTTAAAAAAAAACAACAGTAAAATCAAATAAGAAGGAAACTTGGCACACATAATTTAACATGTTTGATTTTCTGCATTAAACAACACCCTTAGCGACCCACAGAGAGCAAGAGCTAGGAGCACAGAGAGCTCTCCTGGACATGCCAGCCCATGTAGTGGAGTTTAACACCTTAGAACCCACTTGGAAGGAAGTCCAAGAGGTGGTAACAGCAGCCAGAGCCAGCTCTGCTTCAGGCCCCAGTCAAGTAGACTGTAAGGTGTACAAGTGCTCCCCAAACCTTCTCAAAATCCTGTGTAGGTTGCTGCGAGTGATTTGGCGAGGGGGGCCATCGCAGACCAGTGGAGGCAGGCAGAGGCTCTCTGGATACCTAAGGAGCAGAACTTTACCAGGCTGGAGCAGTTCTGATCCATATCACTCCACAGTGTTGAGGGCAAGGTCTTCTTTAGCATTCTAGGTAGAAGAATGACAGACTTCCTCCTTAAGAACAAGTACACTGACACCTCAGTACAGAAAGGTGGCATCCCTGGAGTCTCAGGGTGCCTGGACGGTTACCACAACATCAGTGCCTGAATGCAGGTGGATCCTACATTGCCTGGAAAAGCTCATCCATTGGGCTAGGGTGAGCTTTAGACCAACAAAATCCATGGCCATGGTCCTGAAGAAAGGAAAAGTGATGGACAAATTTCACTTCTCTGTGAACGGCGTGACAATTCCATCTATCACTGAGAAGCCAGTCACGAGCCTAGGAAAGGACTTTGACTGCAGTCTCAGAGTCACAGGGTCAGTCCAAGCTACCATCACGAAGCTTGAACCCTGCCTGTCCACAGTAGACAAGTCTGGCCTACCTGGCAGGTTTAAGGTTATATTAACATGGCATTTTGCCCCGCATCCTCTGGCCACTGTTGGTGTACAAGGTGACCCTGTCGATGGTAGAGGTAGTGACTTGGGAAGACAGCTCAAGTTTCCAAAGCATATAACACCGACCTCCTGGACACCAGACCTGGTGCTAACATCTGCATCCTCTAAACAAGCACTCTTATTGGAGTTAACAGTGCCCTGGGAGGACCGCATGGTGAAGGCCAATGAGCGCAAGCGACTCAAGTACCATGAGCTCACAGAAAAATGCTGGAGGAGAGGCTGGAAAGCCCGCTGTGAACCTATAGAGGTGGAATGTTGAGGCTTTGCTGCCCGCTCCCCTTGCAAGATTTACACCCTGTTTGGCATCACAGGAGCTGCTAAGAGGAGAGCCATCAAGTCCACCACAGAGGCTACAGATAGAGCCTCTAGATGGATCTGGATTTAAAGGTCAGAGAAGTGGGCCAGTGTTGCTGGGACACAAGTCGGGGTCTGATCAGCCCCGGCTGGGTCGCTTGAGGGAGGGTGTCTGATGTTACGAGACCCGAAACACACAAAGATCTCAGGATACATCACTGATGATGTCTCAGCACATCCATGGATGTATCTATACACCTGCAGGGTTTTCTCTTGCTCTTTTCAACCCAATAACCCACTGCACATTTTAACATTTGGTGGTAGACCGCAGGATCTCACAATTTATATATTCATTTATATACGTATAAAACCTTTTTTTTTTTTTGAAAATAAAAATTATTTTGGTAGACAGCCGCATTTCTATTTATTAACTATTTCCACTATTTAATGATACAGTGATCCTGTATAGAGTGAATTATGTGGTTGAAGAGAACATTAATTTCTGTTTAGGTTTCTATAGACTTTGCTGGAAAAAAGCCTCTTTGTGCAGTTAAAGTGCTTCATAAAATTATTTAAAAAAATAATTCTGCTATTACATACTTTATTATGTAAAAGATCATGAAATGGTTTTGCTGGGATACTCTAGTTTTTCATTGAGAAACATGAGGAAGAGAAAAATAAAAGAAATGTTGGGTTGATCAATATTTACCAGTTCTATTCAGGAGTCGTGCTGAAGATTTCAGTCACAGAACTGACTGTTGAAATTTCTACCTGTTCACTGATTTTTGTATACAAAGTTGTATTCAGATAATAAGGGAGTTGCATTATCTCTTCTCTGAGGTAGGCAAAGCATATGAATAATAAAGGATTTTGGTTCAAGGTTGCAGTGGTCCTATGTCATCAACACAGACCAAGCACACATTTTTAAATCCAGCATGCATCCAATTCTCAAGCAACAAAAAAAGTTCTGGCTTTGAAGAAAATGTATTTTTTGCTACTTCACAAATGAAGACTAATTATTTTTTAAACTTAAGCACAGCACTAAGGCATCAAGTCCAGATGATGGAAGTCGGTCAGAAGAATGTTGCCTGGAGGCAAAGTGGCACCCATTTGTCCAGTGAAAATCCAGGGCTTCTCCAATTCAAATTGGTTTTAAAGCTGATCATTGGTAAGTACCCTAAGAGAGAACCTTTGCAGTAAGAGATGTAATCAAGAGTTTCACGTGTTTGTATGAATTTTGCTTTAGAACTTATCTGCATGACATGAAACTTTGTGCACTTCTGAAAACCCCAAAAATATTTTTTGGTTATTTTGTTTCCATTATGAGATAATGTGATAATGACGATGCTGCCTGCTGAAGTGAGGGTCTGAAATTATGATTCAAGCATTATGCACTCAGAATAATGATCTATGATCCCAAGATAGTGACCAGATTGTGGTATAACCCTTGTAGTATAAACTATTGTCTAGTATCAGGGGCGTATCAGGAGTGTGGTGAAACATGGGCTGGAGTGATTTTAATAGAACTATTCAATTACTGTATCAACTAGTGTTGTTCTAAATAAACTTTTCTGCAGTGAAAATCTTGTGAGACAGCAAGTACAAATCAGAACTAATTGAAAGCTTTCGGCAAATTGTGTGTCAGTGGAACTGCTCATGTTTTTGACACACACAAAATTGCGATCCCAGTCTCATTAGTTGACATTCAACACCTATATTTATGTGATACTTCAAAAATGACAGAAATTTCTTATAGAAATGCTGAACTAATGATGGTATTGAGCAATACTCATGAGCCATGAAACGATTTACAACTGACCAGAAACTCATTTGGTCCCTGCCTTCTTACAATTTTCTCCTAAATGTTTCCTTGGACCATCTTCACTGCAGCCAATTAAACAACAAAAAATTAAATGTGTGAGAAAACATGACAGAATATATTGAGTAAGTATCAGTGGTTTGACATACAATTGTTTTTTACAAACCAGTAAACCTTGCAGAGAACAATGTTATCACTACTCTACTCCTTGACTGAACACTGCACATTCTAACATAAAAGACTGTGACAGATGCTGGCAGGCTTTCCAGATGATCATTCATATTGTATCAGAGTTGAAGCTGAGTCCTGAAAGTATAAAATCGAGCGAGGGAAAAAAAAGCATTGCTGGCACATAGCTCTTCAAAGTCTTTAGATAGCTCAAAAACTGGAGAGATTTCTGTCTGTCTGTCTGTCTATCTATCTATCTATCTATCTATCTATACTTTCACATTTGCAACATTCTTACTCACACTAATTTGATTAACCGCTTAATCCTATTAGGGTTGTGAGAAGGCTGGAACCTATCTCTGCTGACACTTGGTGAAGGCGAGGTACACCGTGAACAGCTTGCCAGACCATCACAGAGCAACACACCCAACCATTCACACTCACATCTATGTGCAATCTGGCACAGCCACTTAGCCTAACAAGCATGTTTTTGGACTGTGGGAGGAAACCAGAGAACCAGAGGAAACCCATGCAGACATGGGAAGAACATGCAAACTGACTTTCTTGCTGTAAGGCAGATGTGACAACTACTATGCCACCATGCTGCCCTTGAAATATCCTTTGTAAGTTAATTCCAGCAGTCTGTATCATGTCAGTCTGTATCAGTGTCTATATTTATGGTTGATGGTTGTAGGCTTTAGTGTCACAGAAAGGTTAAGGAACCAGGTGAACCTTGCAAAGCAGAAAGAGTTAGTGAGAGGAATTCTGTGACTGTGACTGCTAACATTAAAAAAAAAAAAAAAAAGAAAAAAAAAAGCAACAACAACAAAAAAAAGCATGATAATTCTAATAATTGTTCATGTACTGTTTATCTATGATGTGCAGATATTTAAGTATGTGAATAAATCATTTCTAATTCTAGGCATATTATATGTAAAGGATTAGGATTTATGGCTTGAAGGATTCCTGTAACCAAACCTACAGCATGTATAGTCTGATGTTTCGGTATTTCTCATTTCTTAACTATAGTCCCTACCTAGAATTAGCTATCCCAACATAAATTTATAATCTATAAATGTTCATAAATATGTGTTATAAAGTAAATTAAAGCTTTTAAAGCTTTAGGGTGATATAAAAAAATATCAATTGGTTAGAATTGTGATGAACTAAGAGATTGTTAAAGAATCTTCCAAGCATTTTATGAGAAAAATGTGTACTAAACTAAAGTGTCATTCTTAATTTTCTGTCTGTAAAACTGCAATCATATACTGACTTCAGCATGCCTGGATCGCTGCTCATGCACATAGGCATTTTGCGCCATTTATTTATTTATTTGTTTGTTTTTGGCAGGGGAAAGCTTGCAAGCAGAGTTTCTACTAATTAAATAGTATGCAGGCCAACTTGTAACAACTTACATGGTTCTTGCAACATTGAAAAAAGTGCAGTGTATTGGAGCTTAAAAGAGGCTACCGAAATGAGTGTCACTTACTGTAGCAAGTACATTCAGACGTGCTGAATCAGCAGCTTTCTCATTCAGCTTGATTAGTGCTGAAATACATGATGGTTTATTATGGTCTATAAATAAATAACTTCTTGTGAGCTTTCAGGAGATACATCACACACAAGATGAAATCCTCTTGGTGGGTCAGTGGCTTCATGAGTATAATTGCAAAACGTGTTGTGGTAGCTGTCATTGTATGGTTACTTAGAAAAGAATTTATCATTATATCGTAGCATGTTTTCATATTTTCGTCCACTTTATTAACAACTAAAAATTTGTTTATGCAATTATTCAATCATGCAGTTGGATAACAGTGAAATGTACACCAGATGCAGACACAAGTCAAGATCATCAATTAGGCTTCACATCAAACAGCAGAATTTGGGAAAATTGTTATCTGCTGAATTTCGCAAATAGCTGTTCTGGAATGGAAATTTGTTGTTGATTTGAAAAGTCAAAGAAAAATGGCAAAACTGGATAGAGGTGAGAGGAAGGTTAATGTAAATAACAAAATTACTCTTTATACTTTTGCTGAGCAGAAACGTATCACAGAAAACACAACATATCAAAGCTGTATATCCATTTGTTCGTTTTAAAATAGGCAGTGAGTATATATTTTGTGTATATATTGTTTGTTCGAACCCTTGTGAGTTTGATGGATGTAAACACTCAAAGTCAAAACAAAATAATAAAACTATGATAGGTGGGTTCAGTCATATTATAATCAAACCTCATGTGTATTGCAATGAGGATGAGTGCTGTGTTAATATTGTTCATGAAAACTTTGACAAAAGGTGTTAGTTACCAAGTGATTTTTTTTCCATGACTTAGGTAAGACTTTGGTGAGATGAAGATAGATCAATGATAATGAAAAGTATGAGATGGAGGATTTGTTTTGATGAGATGAGAGAGGTAAAAGTGTAAGTGCATTACAAAATGCATGATTTAAGGTAAAAAATCTGAATAAAACCCAAGTAAACTTGTTAAGTGAAATGTTGATCTATGAATTTCAAAACTTAATACAACCTGACCATGGCCATGGAGGGTAAATGTATAAACCTTTTTAATTACAAAATTTCTCAACAACACAATGAAATATTTGTCATACTTTCTGTGCAACTGTTGTGGACAGACTACATTCACTGGAATGTACTACTGCTAATGATGCTGCTGTCCCTTGGGTAATACATTAGTACAGTGAGCGCAGGTGTCTCAAGCCTTTAACTACAAGGCCCATGGTCAGCAAAGCTACAGTAGGCATGAACTCTCTGTATTATGCCTTACAATAGATGCAGTCTTAACTAGGCAAATTAAGGCTACAGCCGTTATGGTGTATTATTATAAGATGGTATATTAAAGTACCATCTTATAATAATTCAAAAAATAAATAATAATAAATAAATAAATAAATAAATAATAATAATAATAATTCAGTGGTTGCTGGGCCTTACACATGTCAACACATTACCCACATTTTCCCTACAGCACTGGTAATGACTTAATGTTGACTGAAATGTAATAACTATATGTAAACTACATTTTTTTTTTAAATGAACCAGGTGAAAAATGTGACTAGAACTAAAATGTGACTAAGATTACATTTAAAATAGCTAACAAAATGAACACTGGATGAGTAAACTCTGACTTATAAGGACAATAAACAAAATGGATATTTTTGAGCTAAGCTAAAAAACAAAAACAAACAAACAACAACAAAAACAAAAACCTTACATTCTACCAAAGTGCTGTTGAATTCTCTAATTTGATTGGTTGGACTGTGTAGTTTAGGCTACAAGACATATTGCCAGTTTACATTATTGCATTCACTCATGCACTTTATTTTCTGGTAAATTTGTTTTATTTATAGGGACACTATTTAGCATTTTTGGATCAGAGACTACACTTTTAGCATTATGCAAAACCCAGTTAAAAACAGAGCTTTGACTTTAGGTTTGATTGTACGGGACAGTGTTTAGAACAGGGGGCTTTATGGTTTCTGGTTTCTCTTTAACATGACAAGCTTATTAATTTTAATACCGAGAAAAATTTAATGACTGAATGTAAACTATTTTATAGCAGTAACTGGAACTAACCCTAATCGGGAATGTGCTAAAAATATTGAAAATAACTATAAAAATAATAAAAATGTACACTACCTTTAAAAACGTCAACACTGGCAAGTGCAAAAAAAGATAACTAATTTTTATGTGTTGATGAGTTTCATTAAGTGTAAGATGAACCCTGATGAACTCAAATTATAATTTTGACTCTATAAACAGTCATAGATAAAAGACTAATTATGTTTTTCTCTTTAGTATAAATTGGAATTTTTAACCTTAACCTTATGATAAAGAGTTATAGAACTCTTACGCAGTAAAATAACTATGTAACAGGCCATATGCACTGATCAGCCATAACATTAAAACCATCCGCATAATATCGTATAAGTCCCCCTTGTGCCAGGGGCATACTTTTACTGAATCAAGGTTTTGGTAGGTAATACATGTCAAAGTAACATTCATTCGCATGCCAGGACTCGAGGTTTCCCAGCAGAATAGTATCACAGAGCATCACACTTTTCTTCTTCTTCTCATCCTGGTACTATTTCTTCTTCAGGTATAAGACATACGATTCATCAGGCCAGGCCAACAACTTCTGTTGCTCCATGGTTCAGT
Organism: Neosilurus mollespiculum; assembly: GCA_030014195.1. NCBI lineage: Eukaryota > Metazoa > Chordata > Actinopteri > Siluriformes > Plotosidae > Neosilurus > Neosilurus mollespiculum. Next base: position 14,058,654 of record JAQMYF010000009.1, on the reverse strand, counting down.
TCTGATGCTCAAGTAGCCATTGTTGGTACATTTGGTGGGGGATAGTGGACAACATGAGCTCTCTGAGCAGTCTGTAGCTACGGAGCCCCATGTGGCCCATGCTGCAATACACCGTGTGTTCTGACAAATTTCTATCATAGCTAGCATTGAAGTTTTCAGCATATTATCTTACAGTGTCTCTTCTGTACTATGGGACCAGACTTAACCACCAAGTGCATCATTGAGACTTGGGTGTTGATGATTCTGTGGAGGGTTGTCCTTCCTTGGACCACTTTTCTTAGGTACTAGCCACTGCATACAGTAAACACCCCAGAAAACCTTTCCAGTCATGTCACCATCACAGTGAGTCCATTGTCAAACTCACCCAGATCATTACACTTTCAATCATTCCTGTTTCCAGCACGTCAACATTAAGAACTGACTGTTCACTTGCTGCCTAATTTATTACATGCCTTAACGTGTACAAATGCAATGAGATAATCCATGTAAATCTCTTCACATGTCAGAGGTTTTTACATTATGGCTAATTGGTATAAATGATGAGCATGAGTACTAGATTCAAAGGACAAACAAATAGCTTTTTATGTAATGGATATTTAAGGAAAAAAACTGAGGCACTCAATTCTTTGTATAACTTTGTAAAATTTTATATTAATGTAAATATATCAGTAAACAATACTTAACCATTACCTCTTTCACAGAGAATATGTGATACCTTGCATTAAACTATATGAAGTAGAACTGTAACAGTAACAGAAGTAATAGTTTAGAATGTTTAGCAATACATAGAAACCGAATTGAACTGAAATGTTCTTTCATTAATTGTACAAATTTATAATTTACGGCTGCTATTTTACATTTTAAAATTCCTCAAATAGTTACTGCTAAACATAATTTATCTCTATGTGAAAGAGGTGAGCAACAGAGAAAGACCAGAATATATAAGACCAGATATGTAGTATGTATTTAAAAAGAAGAATTCCAACATGGATGACTAAAAAAAGAACTATTTACAGTGCTTGCTTACTATCTACAACACATATTGTAAATAATGTCCTTGTAAATAACATGCACATGTTAAGGACATTATCAAAAAAAATCAATGATTCCATAAAAAGTACACTCAACACACTTTTTTTTTTTTTTTTACTGTGTTAAGGTTCACAGGTTTGTTTTTGCCACTATATTTACAATAGGAGAATATGAACCTGACAGCATATGTGCTGTATATACAGACAAATGAAAATCTGAAGCATTGTCGAGACTATGATACAGTTCAAAGCTGTTCCCTGGGAGACATGACACAATATTTGATATAAAACAAACAATACAACCCATTCTCATTTTTATAGAAATACTTTATCATACTTTATACAATAGCCTTTTGTTAATATGTAGGAGTTAAGTTGTGTTTTGAAGTGGACATGTTTTGATGGCAAAACACGTAAAATGGCAATAAGGCATTGATTTTGTAAGGCGTTCATTTATCATATGAAATAAAAGATAGATCCTGACAAGATGACAACAATAGAATAAATATGGACCTTTAGTGATTATACCAAACACCAGAGCACAACAGAAGCTGTGTTAAACCTGGGTTTACACTTGGCCACGATGTTTATGATCTTCATGATTCAAAAAAGCGAGGAACTTCACGATTTATGAGCATGTTTGTAGCACAGCTAGGGTATAAAAAAGGGGCAAGGTGCATCCAAGAGATGAAACTTGAAAAAATTGTTTTTCTATGTTCATCAAGATATCACACAATGGCGCATCAAGGTCTGTTACACTAAGAATAAGGTCTGTTAAGATCTACTATGCTCTATTACAATTCATACATTCTATCACGATTGGTGTCAAATTATAACAAATTTAGATAGATCATCATGATTCGATCCCATGAACCCCCACACTCATCAGGGTTCTCTCAAACATCATGGCCACAATTTAAACCCAGGTTAAGACAGATGATATTGACTATACATCCAATACTGTTGCCTTTGCATGAAATTCTTTCAGCATTCCCACTGTTTTTGCCTAAAAAAGGATTTAAAGCATGATAAATTTCACAACCATTATAGTTTTATTGGTAATCTACACTGTTAATCTTTACCTACAGTATATATACACAACCCCAAAACAGAAAAAGCTGAAATGGTAGTAAAGAGGGGATCTTTACTTCTGGCTCTCATTTAAGAGAAAAAACTCAGCTAAACCTGAGTGAAAATATTTGCCTCAAAAACTTATTTGCCTGCAACACCACTAAAAAGTTGACAAAGAAACTCATATATTTCCAATCATTTGTAAGTATACTGGCTGTACAGTAGATTCACTCAAGATCAGGTCGCCGAGTGAAGTTTGACAGCGACATGTATAGTGTCATTCAGTGGTACTGCACAGCCACTGTCAAACTCAGTAAGGCTGGTCAGGCCTGCTTACTTTTGTGTGTGTGTGTGTGTGTGTGTATATATATATATATATATATATATATATATATATATATATATATATATATATA
>JAQMYF010000009.1:14043614-14054717 GCA_030014195.1 Neosilurus mollespiculum | reverse complement strand
TATATATTTGTCTTATTGAAAAGAAATATATAGACCTTAACTCTGCATGCCACTCACATGTAAATTTTGACCCAAGTTCAGCCACAATGCATTTGTTTCCTTGAGTGAATTCCTTGAGTCCGTAAAAGTAGTTTCCTTTCCTTCCTATTCTTTTCATTACACCCTAGTCTCCACATCATGTGCATTTTCAAGTATTTTCCAACACATTAAATGCTTTTTATTACATGCATGAGTTCTGGGGGAAAAGAAAGCTAAAAACGAATCAAGTCTCTTAAAAATCTTGAGCAAACAGCCATTTAAATTTATTTTGCTGAATTTATTTATCTATTTATTTATTTGTTTGTTTACATTTTTCACACTGTCTCAACTTCTTCTGATTTGGAGTCGTAAAAAGGATATGCAAATGTGTGTGAATGATAAACTAATGCTGCAAATAAATAAGGCCTTTTCCCAGAGTAAACAACCACAATCCCAACTACATGGCCTCTTCATCATCCATTACCTTGTTCTTAATCCCCAGACTACAAATCACCCACACATATTCCCAATCAATATACTTCCCATAAAACTGGAGTGAATACTGGTATTTTGCTAGTAATGGAACCAAAGGTTTTGTTACCAAGCAAAATTATTAAAAACTATGTAGTTAAACAAATCTCCAGAGGCCAATGTCTTTGACTACAAATGATCAAATAGGCTTAAAAAGATACCGAAAAGATTTCCCCCCGAAAACTAAGGTGCCACAAAATAGAATCCAGATAATGCCACATCTAATTAGATTCTTTCCAGATGCTAAGTGGCTTTTGCTGGTTTTATTTGTAGTCAACAGTTGTTTCTCAGGTAAAAAGAATTTAGCAGTGATCTCACATTTAAAATTTCATTAATCATTGAGAATGGTAGACAAGGAAGCTATTACAGATATATGTCTTGCTTCTAAGCAGAGGAAACACTATCAAGTTTTTCCAATTGAAAATTTTAATTTAAGTCTTTAGAAGAGCCTTTAACTGGGCAAAACCTCACAAAAATTTCAAACTTACCATATAACAAGAAAATTACTTGTTCACCTACTTATATATCATATTGCATTTAACTGTCAATTGTAGAGAAAACTGCACTGTTTGTGAATCATGTATGATGATTTTGTTCAGACATGTATTTTTCCCCCTTAATGGTGTCTTCATAAAACAAGAAATGACACACACACACACACACACACACACACACACACACACACACACACACACACACACCTGTTAGAATCAGTGAGTCTGAATGTCTATTGCTGTGTATTTGACTCATGAACATTAGAAAATGCCTGCATTGTCTTTATGGTAAATGACAGCATATGCAAATTGATTTCATAATCCTTAGCCAATTTGTTACACAAATTTCACATCCATAATGCTGGAGCTGCCATGCCTTTTTTTTAAATTAATAATTTTTTGCCTCTAAGCATTTCACTAATTGAATTCAATTGAAATGTCTGTATCACCATGTTAAATGAGATCAGCCATGTCCAATGTCCAATAGCCATGGAAAATGTCCAATAACCAAATTGGGGGGAAATGGCATACAATATAAACAACAACAACAACAATAACAAAAACAACGACAAAAATCTAGATATAGAGTATAAGTGTTGTTTTAAGGTTTTTTGCTTTCAAGTAATGCTGCTTTTGTAGCTCTCTTCTTAGAAAATTATCTGACTGTCTAACTACATTCATTTCTGATGCAATAAGGGAAGATATATATATATATATATATATTTCAAATTCAAGTTCAAGAAGCTTTGTCATTTCAACCACACATAGCTGACGCAGGATATAATACATATTTATATACTCCTTTATCAAACGGTCCTTTGCCATTATTAAAGTCTTTCAGCATTTTATTTGTTGGATACAAAAATTTTAAAATAAAAGTTGTATCTCAGTAACAAATCATGCTGATATAGACATTGGTCTTTTCATTTGGTGTTGCTGTCTTTTGCAACAATGAGAATTTGTGGATTCTGTGTCACTGTACATATCTGCTATTAAAATTTGTCAAAAAAAATACAAAACAATAAATAATAACAAAAAATAAGTCAGATGTTAACTTACAGTAATAAGAATTTATATTCAAATAAGTTGCATCCCATCAACTCGTGCAACTAGACATGTTCTCTAAACTAAACAGATAAATGTACTGGATTTAGCACAGCATAATTTCCCTGCCAAATAAATAATATTCAGTGGATTTTCCTCTTAGTGCATAAGATGACTAATGTTTAAAACAGTGAACAGTAACAAAAATTGTATGCAAAAACTGATTCATGGTACAGCTATATATACATTCGGATTTTGTAAGAGATGTCATTAACATAATGAAACTTGTATGAAGTGTGTATTTTGCCATCAATACATTGTAATGTTGATGTTTTCATATGGTTGAGAAGGACAAAAGACTACTTTGCTCTCAGCTTGCGTCTGCACCTCAATTTCTTTCCAAAACAAGCATTATTTTTAATTATCGTTAAAAAGGTCTCATTAAACATTTAGGTTTTCCGCATTGATCTTATCAAACAAGACGTTCATGCAAATCTGTATAAACGAGGTCCTTAGAAAACTATTAACAATGACTGTTTCTGAAATTACAAAATGAAGAACATACATAACTTTCGAAATGGCAACACTTCTGTACACTTCTTTACATCACACTTCCAACTTGTCTTGTTTCATTCAGACACTTGTACAGTTGGGAATCTCTCTTGTGCTTTCGCAGGCATTGATCATTCCACCTGGTTATAGGAGGGAGGGGGAGGGGGAGGGGTGCAAGGTCCATGGTTATAAGCTGTGCTATGTTAGAATAAGCTTTAAAGCATAAAATCACACTAATCCCTTAGCCAAGTTCTTTAGGACTAACAAAGGTTTTAAAAAAGAAAGAAAGAAAGAAAGAAAAGAGTAGCATTGAACCTTGCATTGTTGTGATTGGATTATATATCATGAATTAAAATAGGTAAATGGGGTTCCCATAAGTATTCACCCTCTATTACTCTTACACCCTGAAATTAGTTCTGGTGCAAGCAGTTGCTATTTTCAAGTCATACAAAAGTCAATATGAGAAATTACACCAGTCATAGAAAGTACACAGCTTGTTAGTAACATGCCTAATCAGTCATCATGAAGACTGAAATTATCAGAAAAGGTCTGGAACAAAATTCTACAGCAGTGTCATTCAGAGTTTGATTAGGAAAATATCCAAAATTTTGGACAACCTTCACATAACTATTACATACATTATATAAATTGTAAGTGACAATTTGTTCAAATGTTAAGAAAATATAAAAGAGTCCATTTTGGTTCAAGATCGTAACACCTAAAAATATGGAAAAGGGATTGAACACTTATGTAAGGCACAATATATACTTGGTGACCATATACCCATATTTCTACCAATTTACAAGCAATTTCTCCATTGTAAGGCATCTTTCTAATAATGCAAATTAGTAGTACATACTATGTTAAGTGGAAATCTTAAACCCTTGAAGTTTGTGAGGAATCCGTAAACTTTTCCGAAGAATATCCTACAATAAAGGGTTTGCTTTCCAAATCAAGCTCCAGGTCAAACCTGTTTAGAATGTAAAGATTCTTTCTCATCCTCACCATAACTCACTAAGGAAATTTTTGAAGTACATTTTCCCCTAAAGGAAACTAAAGAACTTCATACACTTATGATTTGAATAGATTTCTTTGTGAACTCAGTGCATTATCATGTTATATGAGAATGTAATTTGTATTTTTAATCTTGTTTCTATTTAATTGCATCATCACTATTCCCCTGTACTTATTGCTCATTAGAGGTGATTAAAACCAAATTTGCAGTTATTAAACAATTACATGATAACGTAAACGAAACCACATTGGAAATTAATCCACCAGGGCCTACAGGCCTACTGAGTTCCCCCTAATAATCATCTAAAGCGTCAGATGTTCCTCTTAATTACTTATAATAGATTTTTTTTTTAATATTGAACCATTTGTTGAGTTTAAAAGTACTGGGTGAGCTGACATTTCGATTATGAAACACATAAGAAATTGTCAGTGGTTTTAAGGTTTGCTAATCAAAAAGAATTTATTTATACGGAAATAAATTACTCACGTTTAACACGGATTTCCAGGTCTTTCTCCATAAGCTCTTTTGGGCTAGAGAATTCACTGAGCTTAATTTTGGGTGTTGTGTCATTCTGACCCACCGTGCCTATCATCTCTTGCTCCTTCTCTTGGTTTACCTCAGCATATATATTAATCCAGGGAATTTTTCTGAAAAATAAAGAAGGGCTTTTTGAACTTATTACATTCCCACTTTTCAGAGCATGATACAACCTGATAACCCTGTGATCATGAAAAAGGAAAATTGAACCTTTAATTTGTTTTTGCAGATTACTGACAATATCGTAAAAAGAAAAACAGAGTTAAAAGGCCTATGTAAATTTAGAATAATCTATGGATATTGACTATTACAATTAGGAAATCCAAAGAGTTGCACAGAAGCCAGTGTGTAACCACTGTGCACAAAGAAGTTATACAATTATATAAATATATATATATATATATATATATATATATATATATATATATATAATACAATTAAAATTACATTAAAATGCAAGAGAGTTCAAATAAATTCATCGTCTTCCTCTTCTTACATTTGATCCGGGATCAGGTCTCGGGGGCAGCAGCCTAAGCAGTGAGGTCCAGACCTCCCTCTTCTCAGCCACTTCCTCCAGCTCTTTCGGGGGGACAGCGAGGCGTTCCCAAACCAGCCGAGAGACGTAGTCCCTCCAGCGTGTTCTGGGTCGACTCCGGGGTCTCTTCCCGGTTGGACATGCCAGAAATACCACACCAGGGAGGTGTTCAGGATGTATTCTAATCAAATGCCCAAGCCACCTCAACTGGCTCTTCTTCATGCGGAGGAGCAGCGGTTCTACAGCGAGCTCCTCCCGGATGGCTGAGCCTCTCACCCTTAAAATAAATTAAAAATGTAAAATATATTGAAAAAGTTTGGGGGAAAAGATATTTTGCAAGTCTGTTGCATAGTTTTAATATGCAGTGAATAAGTGATGACTTTATTTTAGTGTCTGAGGACACTCTAACTTCAAGCCCTAGGAGGAGCGTAGAAGGTTTACCTGAGTCCAAGAGATAATGGGATTCTTAAATGTTAGGGTCAAAGGTGGAGGTCGGCGCAAGGAAACAAAATTTACTGAGATAGAGCATTTATAACTTTGAAATGGTGCTGATGGACATACCGTTACTATGGAACACTATTAGGAAACCATAAATGGATTTTTAATTGGAACAGTTACCACTGACATTAAGTGATATCGAAAGGTCAAGCCCCAGCTATCTTGTAAATGCTTCAAATGAGACAGATTTTGAAAATTTGGTTACATCCATGTACTATAGAACATTTCAGAAAAACCAACACATGAGTTATTAAAACTGATACACATATAGGTGCTATTTGCTACATTATCTATGATGAGGTACTTTATTTAATTGAACTTTATTGAACTTTATTTAATTTTATTTGGATTTCTTGGCGTTTGGCATGGTGGCGCAGTGGTTAGCACGTTAGCCTCACAGCAAGGAGGCCTGAGTTCGATTCCTGGGATCAGGGCATTTCTATATGGAGTTTGCAGGTTCTTCCGTGCTTGTGTGGGTTTCCTCTGGATACTCCAGTTTCCTCCCTCAATCCAAAATCATGAACAGTAGGCTAACTGGCTGTTCCAAATCACCCCTCGCATGATTTCTGGGGAGTTGTGTAAAGATCTGATAATGTTTCTGGTCATAAGTTTACAACCATTCAAGCACTGCTGTTGCTCACTTGGTTACTTAGTTAATATAATTGTTAAAAAATGCATTACTCACATGGAGAACATTTTTGATCTACTTGTTACTTTTTACAGGCCTTGTGTTTTTCAGATGACTTATTTACATGTACACAACATGAATTATTACGACAGTAGCAGCACTATTTCTCAAGTCAGTATGTTTTGCGCTCTTCGCACATTGTTATTGTTTAGATACAAAGATAAAAACAGTAGAATTCACAGCACAATGCCTGGCGCCTGTAGAAAAAAAAGATAAATCTTGGAACACTGTTGATCACAATGGGAATAAAGCTTGACAATGATTTATGCACATGATCAATATAGAGTCATCTTTCCACAGCCCTGTAAAAACACCTCACCTAACTTTTATAATCAATGTCATCCTGAGAGACCATCAGCTTCGACCCCGTAACTCGTATCTAAATGTACGCCCTTCAGTCTCTGCCTCACCCACATTAATTATAACACGATATTTTAATATCAGCACGCAGCCTCGACAGGTCCATCATAAAACACCATAAAATCGACCAATATAGTAAAGTGTCAGTTTCAGGCCTGCCCAGAGTCGGCTGAGATGATTTTCTCAATTTCTATGTACTTTCCTATTCTATTCTATTCTATTCTATTCTATTCTATTCTATTCTATGCCAGAAAGAGATCTCTTCTTTTCATCTGTTTTCAGAGTTACACTGTTATGCTGTACCATGACATTTTTAGTTAAGTAGATTAATTCATTCTTCACGTTCCCTCAAATCTGAGTTCTTTACTTTCTTACGTAAGCTGTCTGATTAGATGGCAAGTAAAAAGGCCTCTGAAAACCCAGTGACCTCTTGGACTTTATTATGTTCATATCTTAAACCATAGTTGGGATCAGTGCTAGCCAGGATGAAACTTGGTTTCAGGTAATGAGACATGGCTCAGCTGCCTCTATTTTGTAATCTTCCTGTTAGTTAACTCAGTTAGTTAGCTGGCTCAGTGCTTAGCACTGTAGCCTCAGAGTGAGTAAGGTTTGAATCTAGGCCAAGGAATTTTCTTTGTGAAGTTTGCATGTTTCCCCAGTGCCTGTGTGGGTTTCATCCCATAATCCAAAAACATGCTTGTTCAACTGGATACTGTAATTTGTCCATGTGTGTGAATGGTTGTTCATCTTTGTATTAGCCATGCAATAGACTAGAGACCTGTTCAGGGTGAACCATTCTTTTTATGCGTGGTCGGCTATGACGTGTGTGGCTCCAGCCTTCCCTGCTACACTAATGGATAAACAGTACAGACAATGGGTGGATGTCCAGGAGTGGGCTTATCACCTTTTACTAGATTTAGTAAATATTTCTAAATCATTTTAGTAATAGTTTATATCTGAAATGAGCTTCCTTCGCAGGGTGGCAGGGCTCTCCCTTAGAGATAAGGTGAGAAGTTTGGTCATCTGGGAGGAGCTTGGAGTAGAACCGCTGCTCCTCCGCATTGAGTGGAGCCAGTTGAGGTGGCTCGGGCATCTGATTAGAATGCCTCCTGAACACCTCCCTGGTGTGGTGTTTTGGCCTTGTCCAACTGGAAAGAGACCCCGGGGTCGACCCAGAACACTCTGGAGGGGCTACGTCTCTCGGCTGGTCTGGGAACGCCTCGGTGTCCCCCCAGAAGAGCTGGAGGAAGTGGCTGGGAAGAGGGAGGTCTGGACCTCACTGCTTAGGCTGCTGCCCCCGTGACCCGAACCTGGATTAAGAGGCAGAAGAGGATGAGATGAGTTTATATCACCAGCAATGTAAGGTCACCTTCACAGTTTCTAAGTATATATTTAGGTCCATATGGATCATCACCAGCAGGAGTGAAGGGCTTCTAAGATGAGAACTCCAACCAGAACTAGCACATCAGGACGAATCACAGGATTGAGAGGAGAAAGATCAAGATCACTGGTATCTCAGAAGTAGCATGTGTACCTCAACAAAGAAAAACGCAAACAGAGAGAAAGAGAGAGAGAGAGAGAGAGAGAGAGAGAGAGAGAGAGAGAGAGAGAGAGAGAGAGGGTGTTGGGTATGCTCATAACAGTTTAATGATGCACAAAAAATAGAGTTTATCATTGCAAGCAGGGACTCCGGTATGACTGACAATGACAGCATGACTTGAAAGAAAGAGCAAGAAGCAAAGCAGACATGAGGGCACTGTGTAACATGAGGCAATCATTCACTCCACTGTTGACGGACCTGAGAGAGCGTTTGAGAGTGAGGGAGTAACAGCATCCAAACATTTTACAGTTTACCAGAACTCTCTGTGCCTGAGAACCCCCAGATTTGCTCCTTTACCTAATAAAGAAATAAAAGGCAAATGTTTTTCAAACAATATTAATAATGTTACACATTCTGCTCTTGCATAGTACATTATTCCCTAAGCATTTGTTGCTGGACTTTTGGAGTTTATAAGATTTTAAATGAGAAGTTTTGCAGTGTTGCTAGTACTTTGTACTTTTTGCATTGAGCAACACCCACTGTTAATGATGCATCCTTGATTTCAACGGTTCTGCTTAAAACTGGTGCAAATAGCAGCTGGTTCTCTAGCTGGCACCAGGATTCAAAGAATGACTAAAATTGTTTCGAGAACCTATTTTTTCTTGGAAGAGTTTTATACAGGACTTCAGCTAGCAAGGCTTTAGCCAAAAAGGAAAAAAAAATAGGAAGTTACTTTATACTACATCAGTGCGAAACTTGTGATGTCAGAGAACTTCAATAAGACAGCTAGTGAACCGCTTATTTGTCTTTACATGGGATCTTTTCAAACCTGCAACTTTCTATAAAACCTCAAATAATTCTTTTATCTCCTGAAGGCTGGCTGTTCTATCATGCCCGGTAGAGCAAAAATAATCTAGTTCTTGATTCGAGTTATTTGTCTCAGACTTAGTTAAAATATTTTTTTCCAATACTTATTTTAAAACATATTTTTATCTGTATATATCTCCATTTACCAGTTGTGAGTTTTGAGATGATACCCAGGTGTGGGCACAGCCGTGTTCTAACGAACCAAAATCTGGTACTGATTTAGCCCATGCTCACCGCCGTGCATTGAATTCATTAGTTTCGATGTCCATGATGTAGATTTGCCATCATAATTTTAACAAACTTGTAAGAAATTTAAATATAATTGCCAAATCATGGCAGAATGTATCAGTGGAAAAAATGTTCAAGGTAGTATATGATTCTGATGAAGATAGCAGTGACAAACTCCTCTTTGTCTGAAGTTGTAAGCCAATAAATAAAAATAATCAGGAGTGTTGAGCCACAATGTGATGTTTGTACATCACATCCCTGTGAGACTTTTTGGAAAAGCACAATTTACTTTCAGAGATGCCAACATGGCAGTATCCACGAACAGCATCAAATAATTTTTGTGTGCTTGCTATGGTGATTCAAACAGAATCATAAATGAAGTTATTTAGCAAAACATTAATATGGTACATGCAAGTCCTGAGTTGAAGAGGTTTACCAAGATGGCTGCACTGTAGCTCAATAGAGTGAGAACTGTAGAAGTATACTGTTTTTTTGTTGTCTTGCTAGAATCTTTCAATGCACAGAATTCTGCACAATGCATTGCTATTCTTGGGTTTTGCTAAGAATGGCTAACAATGAATAATTCACAGAAAAAGATGGTGGATGGATGGTGGTGGATGTCCGGAAAACTGGCAGCCATATTTCTTCAGGTGACTGGCTGGGATTCTTCTATAGTCCATTATTAATTCCAAGACAATAGCATTGTCATACAGCATTGTTTTTAAAAATTACATACGTTATGTGATTTAAAAAATCTTTTCTTAGGAACCTCAAGTGAGCACTGCAAAAAACATTTATTATTAATTAAATTGGTGTGAAAATGATGTAGTATAGTAATATTTTTGTATTTATGTGTACAATGTTATGCTTAAATTATGCTTTCATGAAAATATTGCATACAAAAATTTTGCATTATGTTTGCCTTTAAGGTTGTGAGCAACATACACTACCGGGACAAAAAACCCCATGTGATTCTCACACATGAATATGTTGTTGTCCCACCTTTGGCCTTGCTTACAGCACTTTACTGTCATACCACTGTTTCAACAACAACCTAACATTTATTTCCATCCAGTGTCGGGTTCATTTCTCACTGACGTCTTGAATTGATGAGGGAAAAACTGAACCACTCCATAAAGTCTTCTCCAGCACAGCCTGAAAATTTTCAATAGGGTTAAGGTCAGGACTCTGGGGTGCCAATACATATGTGAAAATGATTCCTCATGCTCTCTAAACCAATCTTTCATTATTTGAGTCCCCATTTAATATCTGTGTTATCAGGGAAGAAAAAGTGCATTGACGTGATAACCTGCTCATTCAGTACATTCCGATCATCAGCTGACTTCATTTTATTGCCACATTAATGTTGCTGAGCCTTGACCGGACCAACTGGAGCAACAACACCATGGAGATTACATGCTTAAATAAAGGATAAATGCACTCCATGAAAATATTAGTGGACTTTTTCTTTTTGGCCAGACAGTGTTTTATCATTATGTGACCGGAAAACATGTCCATTAACCTCTTCCCCGCTCCAGATCTCCTGCTATGGGAATGGAAAAGTGACCTTTTTTTAAAATCAGCATATGAACAGAGTTGTTAGGGTTGAACGATCACTAATCATATCAGAAGCATAGCTAAATGATGCGAAGGCGGCCGTTTTTAGGCATTTCTGAGTGTTTATTATCCCTTCTAAACTTTAATTTAATTTCACTTAATCTCCCAAACCACTTTATCCTTTATTAGGGTCACAGTTACAGTTATTTTAACTGGTTACAGTTATTTTAAGAGTATCTCCAGGAAGGTGACCCCCCAAACAACTCTGATGATACTGTAATATATCTACCTCTGAGATGATTTTCTTTTGTTATTGCTTCCTTAGGACAGCACATGATTCATAGCATATGCTGGTGGTTTTAGCCCATATACCACTTTTGCAGAGAGCACAAGTCATTCCTCTTTCATAACACGGAAGCCAAAGATGATTTTTCTCGCACTGGGTTAAAACCACTAAACTCAAGATGCAAGATAGCCTGTCATTCTTATTATCTTTACAACAGTGGGAAAGCACCAGGTGAGTTTCCTGCAACTGGACACTTCTAAACCCCACAAGGAATATACTTGGATTATGATACAGTTTGTGAGCGTGCTCATGAGACACACACACACACACACACACACACACACACACACACA
>JAQMYF010000009.1:13969986-13984161 GCA_030014195.1 Neosilurus mollespiculum | reverse complement strand
TCACATTATCTGGGAGACGGGGGTAATTAGGAGCTGGGACCCCGCCTGTAGTTCGTCTTGTCTTGCTGCACCCCCTTGTGTTCGCAGATCCCTGAAGGGTAAGGCAAGCCCTGTATCGGAGTCGGGCCCCCTGAATGCCAAGCCTGACAGTCCGTCCTGCCGATACAAGTCAAGCTCTCCTTCCAATCATGTGGGGGTAGCATTAAAGGAGGGTAAACCATGCAAGTCTATAGTAACCAAGAAAAGATGCAAGAAGAGGAGGGCTGTAGGAGATAGCAGCTCTGAATCTGTTGTGGAATCTGATCAGGAATCACAGACCAAGCCAAAGACTGGAAAAAAGAAAAAGTTGACACGAAGAGAAGAAAAGCCACAGAAAGATTCCCCTCGTCCACGCTCACCAAGTTTTTCGGAATCGGAGTCTAAGTCGGAATCAGAATTAGAGGATAGGAAGGCCGTTCAGGATGTCCTGGAACATTTCCTCAGAAAGGGGACTTTCAGTTCCAGGAAGAGGCTTAAAGAGGTCCCTGGTGCTAGTATCGACAACGAGGGACGTACTAGCAGGCGGAAACCTTCCCCTGAGAGCCGTCTGGTGCCACCCACCAGTCCCCCGCCACCACCCAAGATGGTGGAGGACGGCACAGCCTATCCTGTCAAGAGTCTTCTGGCGGTACGCAAGAGGGGTCGGGGGAGACAGTTCCTGGCTGACTGGGAGGACTATGATCCCGAGGATCGCTCCTGGATACCAGCAAGCTCCATCGCCGACCGCACTCTAGTGGAGGACTTCTACAGACAGTATCCCGAGATACTGGGACCGTCAGGAGCCGGTCCTAAGGGAAGGGGGTGGGGGGGGTACTGTGAGGTCCCGCCGAAGGCTTTAGTCATGTCTGTTCTGTTTTATCTGCTCTCTCCTCTCCCGTGTGTGTGTCTCTGATTACAGGCTCTGCCCTGATTAGCTCCCCTGTTTCTCATCCCCACCCGGAGGATAAAAGGGGGCCGCTTACCTCGTCCCGATTGCCAGATCGTCTTGGGCTGTCATTGAGTGAGCGCTGCGTACCACAGAGAGAGCTTGGTCCGTCATTTGAGTGAGCGCTGTGTATTCACAGAGAGAACTTCCGGCCGTCATTAAATGAGCGTCGCGAATTCACAGAGAGAGCTTGAGCCGTTATAGAGAGAAGACGTATCTCAGTAGACGCATCGCGATCCACCCGTTATTCCACAGTGTTCATGTTCCACATTTTCCGTGTCCTAATAAAGGATCCTTGTTTTGCACTTTATCCTGATCTTCTCGTCTCTGTCCTGCATTTGGGTCTATCAGTTCATAGTATCGCCGTAACAGTTCCAGTTCCCTCCCATAGTCAAAAGATATGAACATTAGGGTAATTGGATATTCTCGATTACCTATTAGGTGTACTCGTGAGTGTGAATGATTGCTTGTGTGTTGGCCCTGCAATGGTCTTGCAAGCTGTTCCGGATGTACCCTGCCTTTGCTCGGAGTCGGTTGTGATGGGCTCCAGCCTTCCTCTGACCCTAATAAGGGATTTAGTGTCTTGAAAAAATGAAATAAAAGAAAGTTTAATTAACTGCATCTCAGAAACTAGTTACCAAGCCTTAGGGATGCTTTTACACAATAGGCACTTATATCCTGCAGATCACCTCTCTGGCCATATTTTGATGTGTATCATTAACATATAAAAAGGTGATATAATTCCATTTGAATTACTGAAATACAGCTATTATTCTTATTTCCATTACAGCTATCATTTACAAAGTGAGCAAGTCTACTTATCTACTTAAAAATCCTGAAATATCATTAGAATGCTTAGAAAATGCATGGTGGCATCTACTAAAACAAACAACTGAGGCAAAGTGTTACTATTATTTCAGATTAATCCAGCCTAAAGTGCCCTCTGCAAAGACTTGCACTCTTATTGTGAATGCTAATTGCCTTTTACACTCATTAGCAACAATGACAGCGGGTGGATTTGGCATTAAAGCTGAAAAGCCCACTCTCCAGGGCTCTCTGTCACAACAAAAGACAATTATATCTGTTTGCTCTGTGCAACTAGGTGTCACCTTTCATCTTTTCAATGGCCAATGTGACATTGTTGTAAGGACAGCAAAGATGATATAATTAAGTGGCTGCAATCAAAAGGGTTATAAGGTGCTAATTAGGGTGTCAGATGACACTATCAAATGGTAACATGCACAATAGTGATCATTGTAGTCACATCTTCTGGTGTCATTCCTGCTCTTTTCTTTACCTGTTAGCTTCAAAAAGAACACTATAACAGCCATGTTATACTGTCACAAGTGGCTAAAATATGGGTCGGTTTTTGAAGTAAAAGATCATGATGTTTAATCTAAGCTGGCTTTTTTCAGGATTTAAAACTTACACTTAATTGAGGATTTAAGCACTATTTACACTGCCCGCCAAAATGACATGCACTCAAATATTGTGTTATCTTTATGTCTTTAGCCTTGGATACATTGCATAATCACCATGGCATTGTTTTGACAAACATAAACGTCACAACATTAATTTCCATCCAGCATTGGGTTCATTCTTCAACGACATCTTGAATTGATGAGGGAAAAATGGAACCACTCCATGAAATCTTCTCGAGCACATCCCAAACATTTCCAATTGGGATAAGATCAGAAGTCTGTGGTGGCAGTTCATGTGTGAATACGATTCCTCATGCTCCGTGAACCACTCTTTCTATTTGAGCCCAATTTCGTATCCATATCATCAGGGAAGAAAAAAGTCCATTGATGGGTAGTACATTCAGGTCGTCAACTGACTTCATTTTATTGCCCTATTAATGTTGGTGAGCCTCGACCTGACCAACTGAAGCAGCAATGCCATGAAAATTATGTGTTGCAATCCAGACTAAAGGCTATCCAACAATATACTAGATTTTCTTTTTGGCCGAGTACTGTATTAGATATTGTTCACACTTTGAAAAGCTGGACTTTTGATGGAGGTCTTTGAAGGGTGTTGTCTATGATCTAAGAATGTCCTCTCTGTTTGGATCACAAGCTTTTTGGAGACCTAAGGAAAGTGGTAGGCAGATTTATCTTTCATTTAGCAGTCCTGATCTCAGTAGCCTAACACTAGCAATAATAAATAAAAAAGAAAAAGAAACAGCTGCCCATACCCACTAACGAGCATTACTAATTGTTAGGCTTCTATTATTTATAGCTTTGCTAGCATTCTTGGGTGAACAGCCAATTAATCAAGATGCAGCTGCCATCTGTTTCTTGTTGTATCTGAAAAGATTTTAATTTTAACAGCAATTTTATATAAGTTACCTGCCTTACTGTTTTTTCTAAGGTGTGTAATGTTCTCTTTGATTATACACACACTCTAGACATGTTGCCTTTTATCTTGGGAGAAGGTGCATTACTGTGCATGAATCTTAGAGTTAATTATGTGCAAAGCTGTCTTCTGTCTTAATAAAGTATACTCGCAACTTAATGAGAATTTAATGATGAATAAAACTTTTGAAAAATGTGCTGTCACTGAGAAAGAGATTCTACACCCACCTTTAGCTAGTAGGGAGGGCCACAGCTGATTGCAGATTTATACAATTTGCATAAGAAAGGTTACAGTAGCCATGAAGCTTAACTGATAACATTATATGTGAGTAGACTGTGATATGTGAGCAGAATGTTATCCATAGTAACTTTTTTTTAATATACTTCTTCCTTTAAAATATATATTTACCTGCACACAGTAAATTTCATTGCCCTCCAGGTCTGTAGTGGGCGCCTGCAGCAACCTCCAGTCCCGGCCCTTGTTGTAAGTGATGTATGTCTTCACCTGGTTCTCCACTTTTCTATTAGCAATTAGCATGCCTTTGATTCCCGCTACCTAGTGTAAATAAAGTAAAAAAAAAATATATATATATATATATAATAAATATTTTGAGATCCTCATTTTAAGATCATACTTCACTAGTGCCGTTATCAGTCATTACTCAGAAATATGTCTTAAGGACTGTTCATCAGTAAAAATGAAAGATGAGCCATTTACATGAACGTAGATTGACCAACAATTATGTAGCTGTTTTGAACTCGCCAATGTTATTAGAGCTTAGTGAAAGCCCTTCCACCTAATCATTTGACTGGCACTCTTGGGTCCAGCTTGAATTGATATGATGCCCTTGCTTTCTGCAAGTAAATGGTTTGTGTTTATTAATGTGAAATTAAATCCTTGAGTGTTTAGACTAGCTAAGATCAAACAAGTACATAGCTAACCATAGTTATGGGATGCACAGGGATGCACATACTGGGATGCACAGGAATTTCATTTATTTATTCATTCATTTATTTTCCAAACCACTTAATCATACTAGGGTCATGGGGAGGTTGAAGCCTCTCTCAGCTGACTAGTCCAACAACTCACCAGTCCATCGCAGGGCCAACACACACACACACACACACACACACACACACACACACACACACACACACCTAGAGGTAATTTAGTAAAGTTAATTACGCTAATGATGGCACAATGGCATAGTGGTTAATATGTTTGCCTAACACAATGAAGGTCCTGGTCTGTGTGGAGTTTGTATGTCCTCCCTGTACCTGTGTGGGTTTTCTCTGGGTAGTCCGTTTTCTCCCACAATCCAAAAACATGCACATTAGACTAACTGGCTGTTCCAAACAGCCCTGGGTGTGTGTGAATGATTGTGTGCTGGCCCTGTGATGGTTTGGCGAGCTGTTTAGTGTGTACCTTGCCGCTGCCGAGTGTCGGCTGAGATAAACTCAAGCCTCCCCCATGACTTTAATACAATTAAGCAGTGAGTGAACAATTTGCCTAATGTGCATGTCTTTGGACTGTAGAACCAAACCAGAGTACCTAGAGGAAACCCACGCAAACATGGGGAGAATATGCAAACTCTACACAGACATGCCCTCGCTGAACCCGGGACTTGAACCCAGGACCTTCTTGACATGAAGCGGATGTGCTAACCACTACGCCACCGTGTCACCCCACAGAAGGAATTCAAAAAAACAAAAAAAAGTGATTAAAGTGATTAAAAATCTGCAGCATGTCAAATTTCACACTTTACAGAGTAATGGTACTGATAATTACAAAGAGATTGCAGATGGCATTTGTGCTAATGTGTTGGCCAGCACATATTCATTATCAGCAAATCATCAGTAAGAAATGATTGCCGTGTAGAACCACTTTACAGTTTCTACAGAGGATGTTAGACAAGTGATTGATTTGTAAAAGAACAGATGTATCAAAAAACATACTTTTCTGTTGACTGTTGTTTCTACCCCCCATTTCTCCGAGCTGAGTGCTCATTATTCCAATTCATGGTCTACATTGAGCAGAGGAGCCTACGCAGGTCTATACCAGCATCCCCTTGTTCTTCCTACCTATCAACTGCTGGCTCCTCCTCTAATTACACCCCACCCCTCCAATTACAGTACAACTTTTGTCAATGTCTTCCCATTTACCTGGCTGACTAACTCAACAGCATTTGTTTTGACAGAAACCGCCTCATCGCTTGGCCCTTTCGAAACAAATCCAAACTTAGCAGTATTGAGTCATGACAGGCCAATGCAGACCGAGCTGTTTTGAAATGTCTTCTCAGAGAAGCAGGAGACGGGTAAGTGGCACTAATGGCCAACGTGTCTGACAGTATGGCACTGGACAGACACAGTTAATGAGGGGCCCTCCTTCTCTGCTGGGAAGCCACGTCAATCACAGAACATGCTGATTATTTATTGGACCTCTTCTCCTCCATGCTTCCTTTCAGAAGAGGACAGAGTTGGAGTCATGCATTGGAATATAGCTGGAATCAGAAACCTGTGTTACTATTAAAATATACATTCTTTTGTGTGGTTCTCTACTGTTTTTAGTATGGCTGTTTTGGTTTTCATGTAGCTCTTAAGTTGTTGCAGCAAGAACAGGAAAGGATGGGAGCTGACAGGAGAAACTTCAAATTTAAGACAATATTCAGCAGGATCTTTCTACCTACTCCAGACACCTCTCTATCTGCAATACCACCAGCAATGTAAATGACCCCTTTGTAACTGCTTCTTCATTGGGGCAGTCAGACAACCCAAAACACTGCTGCCCTTCCCACCATCCACCTGGACTATTCAAGACCCTCCCCAATGCCCATCTAAGCTTAATTACATAACCTTATCTCATACTCAGTATTCTCAGAGAAGTGCTGGGTATAAATAACTACAATTTTAAAATCCTGGTGACACGGTGGCATGGCACTTTCACCTCACAGCAAGAATATCCTGGGTTTGAACCCTGTGCTTGGCAAGGGCATTTCTGTGTGGAGTTTAGATGTTCTTTCTGTGTTTGCATGGATTTTCTCCAGGGTGCCAGTATCTTCCCACAGTCCAAAGACATGCACATTATGCTAATTGGATATTCTTGATTGCCCCTAGGTGGGAAGGTGAGTGTGATTGGTTGTGCAGCTGTGTTGGCTCTGTGATGGTCTGTGATGGTCCACCTTTACCTTCAGTCTGCTGGGGTGGGCTGTACCCTCCTCTCTGACCTCAATAAAAAATAAAGCAGTTCGGAAAATGAAATGAATGAATTAAGTTTGAACCTGACCCATCAGTATTCATGTCCTTGTACACTATTGATTAAGCAGGTCAAAAACATTGTCAAACATGGCTATAAAGGAACACGTCATAGGACTTGTCAACTTAGGCAAGAAAATATTCTGACATGCTAGACTTTTAATTGAGGTTTGCCACATTATTGTTGGTTATGTCACACTACAATGCATATTATTTATACATTGTAGTGCATATTCTGGGGGCAGCCATAGCCTAATGGTTAGAGAAACTGCTTTGGGACAGAAAGGTTGCTGGTTCGATTCCCGAACCAGCAGGGAAAATTTTGAACTTTGAACTTTCTTGTCAACAAATTAATTTTCCTCTGTTCAGTAGATTTTATTTCCACACCATTCTGGGTAAACACTAGGAAGTTTTGTTTGTGTGTGTAAAAAATTCAAGACTAGCTAGTCTTAAAAATTTTAAACCGGCCAAGGCAACATCAGTTATGCTTTGATCAAAGTTATTGAGCTCATGTGGGCAGTGAGTGTGTCTGTATGTTTTGTTACGACCATACTCCCTCTGTGACCATGTACTGGTTATCCCTTTTCTTTTGCCTACAGACAGCCATTCTAAAATGTATTGGGGGTTAAGTCTCTCACGTGTTGTTTCCTTTCTTTCCAGCCATGAGCGGGGTGCAACAAAAATAGGGGCTTGTTTAAGTGGATGGAGTTTTTTTTTTTTTTTTTTGCTGAGGTACACAGGCTTCTTCTGGGATGCCGGTGATCCTGATCCTCCTGATCCTTCTGCTTTCTGAGTCATGTGGTCTGTCCTGGTGTGCTGATGCTGGCTGGAGTTCTCATCTTGGAAGCCCCTCGCTCCTGCTGATGAAGATCCAATTTTTTTTTTATATGTGCACTCAGAGACTGTGAAGATAACTTTTCACTGCTGGTGATATAAACTCTTTTGCCACAATTATTTAAGACTTACAGTTGTGGTATAACCAACCGGATTACATGTTGGACTGTAATGAAGTTTTTCTTATATGGTTTGTATTTTTATGGTTTCAGCCAAATGAGGATGGGTTTCCCTTTTGAGCCTGGTTCCGTTTCTTCCTTGCCACTGTCGCCGTGGGCTTGCTCATCAGGGATGTGTAGGGGTTGAAGAAAAGATTTTTTTTTTTTTTGCAGTAGATGTTACAGGAGATTTTTTACTAATGAGTTTTATTTGGACTTTAGTGTCCAGTTTAGTGTCCTTTTACTGCAAAAAGCCTATGGTTGAACTACAGAGTATACCTGTACTTCTTAGTTCAGTTCAGAAGGTCTCCAGTGTGTCAATTCCATTTGTTTTGGAAAAACACGTTTTTCTGTTTGTTGCCCAGTTCCATAGCAGAGTCCATTCTATCTGTGTGTTGTTTAGGAGTGTGGACTGTGTTTGTGTGAATGAGCAAATCCTTTGGTTGTAGTCCGCTTGACGTCAGCTCTCTGTAGCATATCATTGTGTAGCATTTTGAGAGTGGGTATGCCACCTGTCCGTTTGAATACACAAATGTGGTGAGTTGTTTGGATTAGTTTTGAATTCCTGTTACATTTGGTTTGTGCCACCATTCTGTGCACAGTGTCCAAGTAAATTGATTTTGTTACCTGCCAGGCCAGTTTCTGTTTAAGTTTGTAGTAGGCCTAAAGCACTTTTGTTAAGCCTGCTGTGAAAGAATTTCTTTGATTTCTTCGATTATGTTGCTCCTGTGAGCAGTTGGTAAAAGTAGCAGAGCATTTTGAGATGAATGTTGAGAAATACCTGTGAGCAGCAGGTATTCTACCATCTACATTTCAAACTAAAGCTTCTGCCGCTTCTGTCTCAGGTTCAGCCAGGAATAGCCCTGGGTTGACTTTTGAAGAGTGCAAGGAATTATTAAATTTTGAAAATGGAAATAAAGAAGAAGAGCTCAGGTTGAGTGTGAAAAATGCTACTGGGGTTGGTTTGGGTCCTGTTGGAGCTCAATCCCTTTTGATGTTTCCTCTAACCTGCGTTTAGTCAGTTTTCCCAATGGGACCAGGAAAACTTTTTTTTTTCTTTCTTTAAGGGGGATGCTGCGAGATTGGTCTAACTCAGAGCCCACACTACTTTTGCAGTGCGAGTTAGCAGGAAATGCACAGGAGGCATATTCTACACTCAGTGTGTCAGACAGTACAGTGTATGCTCCTGTTAAGAAGGCATGCGAGCTGGTACTGAAGGTGTATCGTCAGACATTCTGCTCATGGGAAAAGTCTGGTAAGCAGACACATTTGTAGTTTGCTAGAGAATTAGTCCTTCAATTTCAATCAGAGTTGTGTAACCTATTACAGGTTCAGACATATGAGACTCTGAGTCATCTAATCATTTTAGAACAGTTTAAAAACAGTTTAAAAACTCATAATCTGTCCCTGTCCACATTGCTATTTATATCAATAATCGCAATGTGAGAACTGTTAACGAGGCTGCTACTCTGGCTGGCGAACATGTTAACATACCGGGAGGAGGATGTTATAGTGCCAGAGAGTGTTCAAGGGTTTGTATCACCAGGTAGGAGTGGGAAGCAGGAAAAGTTTTTGTAAAGTCCACATTTTAATCGTAGCAGAACCTATAATTACTGCAAAGGCAAGGGGCACTGGAAAGCTGAGTAACCTGTTAGATCCAGTAAGAGCAGAACCTTTCTGTGATGAGCCTCCCTGTGATAGTGCACCTTCTGTGAACAGGTCTGAAGAGCTGGACCATGAAGGGGATTGCCTATCGGAGCAGTCGGACTTTTCAGATTTTGTTTCTGATGGTCGGGTGTCACTGGTGGAGAGTGTGGTTAAAGTGCTGGTGAAAATCTTGCAGGATACTGGTGCTTCAAATTCATTTGTTGTGGGGTCTGTTTTGCCCTTTTTTTGATTCTACAGCTACCAGTGATTATGCCCTGATGAGGGGCATGGGCCCAACAGCATCTGGACTGTGGTTTACTTTAAGGTAGGCATGGCTGTACTACCTGTGCTGCCTATTCCTGGTGTTCATGTTATTCCAGGGAATGATCTTACTGGTAGTTGCATGTGGACGGATATGCCGCCTCCTCTGACTGTGACATCTCCTGCGCGATAGTCTTCACTGTTAATTCAATGTTTTTTCCAGTTTATGCAATAACGCATGTTATGGGGGTTGAGTAGTTTTGATCCAGGTGGAATGCAGGGCAGCAGACAGCCCATTGGCTATGGCAGTGACTTCAGTAGAGAGCTTGGCATTAGGGTTGCCTTCTCCAGATGATGACATGGTGGATGCTCTTGATGATAGCTGGCTGTGGGGTTGGCTGAAAAATTCTAAGACGCTGAGAAATCTGCATGGGCTGCTAGGGCATTTCCCAAAAGAGCATGGTGCTGAGCTGTTTGCTCTTATTAATGGGTATTCATGCTTATTTAGTGACATTCCTACTTGCACTCATTTGGCAAAGAATTGCACAGCTGTTGGTCATGCCAAGCCTATGTGTTACCATTGTAGGTTTCATGTTGAGCAGAGTGTGGACTACCACTGGCTAGGGTGTTCCAGCCTTCAAAATCCCCTCCTCTGCAACCAGCACTCTCTCTCTTTCTCTCTCTCTTTCTCTCTCTCTCTCTCTCTCTCTCTCTCTCTCTCTCTCTCTCATTAGCTGCATTCACTTGGCTGGCTGGCGACAGAGAACCTTTTTTTTCTTTTCAACTTTACTTAGCCTATTTCCGCATAACCAACACACACTGCATCACAGTCTTTTGCCTACTGACAGCCATTATGTTTTTGTAATAAACTACTCTTTTGGGGTTAATTGTCACCACGTGTTGTCTCCTTTTTGTCCTGCCATTTCACAAACAGTCTACCAAAATGCAAACCTTAAGTTAGAGATCCCAAAGGAAAAGCATCTGCACTGTGTCCAATAAGCTCTAATTAAGAATGTTGCAGCTTAATATAGGTATAGATCTGCCCATGATTCACTATTGGCAGGGCAACTCTTAGTCAAGCCAACGTTGGCAGTGTAGACTCTGTGCCTCATAACCGCTACTTTAATGAAATCATCCTGGGTGCCACTCTCTAATTGATTAGTATATTATGCCATGGCATGAGGCGCAGAAAATCCATCAGACCTTGGAGTACACCTCTAAATTTGTTATATGCCACTCAATCATATATGAATGCCAATACCTCAACTTCTGGAGAATGGTAAAAGAAGCTGAATAAAAAAAGAATCCTTAAATTTGGTATTAGTGCTCTATCTTTAAGATTTGTACAATTCGTAGCAAATCATTGACAATTGATTTTACAAAATCAATGCAAGGGGCCGTTGTAGCTCTGAATAGATACACATACCAGTAGAGAATCAAAGGATATACAAAATGAAACTGTGGCAAAAATAGATACATTTCTTTAGATATTCTCTAGAAGTTCAATTCCTACCAGTTGAATTATTCAGTTATTGAAAAAGAGGTTTTGGCATTGGTGTGGGCACTTAAACATTTCAAAGTTTGTTTAAGGATATAATAGCTTTTAAAGGTAAAATTGCTTTTTTTTTATCAATAGAAAAGTAGCAGTTCCATTAAAATGCCATTAATGCATTTCCATGAATGTAGGCATATACAGTAGTGTATATATCTATACAAAAAGCTAGTTTAAAAATACGGTCGATTTAAGCCATTAAGGTGATGCAATTTAATACTGACCGGAACAAATATAAATGTGTCAAGCTTTACTATGATCTGTCCATGTGCATCACATATTCTTGCAGGCATCAGCAAACTCCCTTACTATAAAAGTTTAATTTTCATAAATGCAATTCAATAAAGGCTATGGCACCATGTGTTAGCATAATGGTACTCATTTATCAGTCTAACTTAGAAACCAGCTCAGATCATAGAGCAGAAATCATCATACAATAGGGTTCACATGTGATTCATGAAACAGTTCATATCACACCAAGCATGGCTTAAAGTGATCAGTGATACCCCTAGAGGTTGAAAAACATTGTTCTTTAAATATCATGAACCTAGAAATCCTCAGTTTAGAAGCCTATTTGTTTTATTATCCATGCTGCATGGGAGATGTACATAGCACTCTGTGAGTGCCCTTCTAGTTTTTTTTTTTTTTTTTTTTTTTGTGAATGTGCTAGTCATGCCTTAAAAAAACAAGTGGCCACTCTATAAGCATTTCGTCAGCTAGGATAAGCTTCAGCTTCCTCCATGACCCAAGACTTATGAGTGTTATAGATAATAGCTACATATTGTCAGGTGCTTCTAAAAATAATTAATGCTTAAGGACATAATAATTAATGATTAAGGATACTATTTTGTTGGTACAGATAGGTCATTAGGGCATTTAAAGATCTGCTAGTGGGGACAGAGATAATACAGTAGCATGTAAGATAGGTAAATTCTGCTATTTTTTTAAATTGAGCAGTATTTTTTCATTCCAGTATTTTACACAAAAATTATTGATATCACTCTTGTCTGATATAATCAGTACCTGTAAAATGGCAACACATTGTAACACTGTGGGGAGATCATCTGTGACAAAATAAAACGATTGTTTTCACCATTGACTGGCTCATAATATTATTAGAAGTGTCTGACAACATCAAAAGGATCCTAACAGAGATGCTCCCATGTCTGTTTACCTCAATAACTATAAAGACACCAAAGAAAATAACCATTTCGACACTCAGTGTTTTTGGTTTTCTCTTCTACCTCTCTTTGACACCACACCCCATTCTGCATTACAAAAAGAGATGTCATGCAGAATTTATTAAAAAGTCTATTCCAAAGTAACAAACAAACTTCTGGCATTACTTTGGTAGAAAATTTCTGCATAGAATTCTGTATAGACTTCTCCGTTTGTAAACAGCAGAATTTACCAGTGTGCAATTATCAACTACATTAATTGGATCTTTCTTTTTTTTCCAGGTAGCAAAAACTTTTTTTTTTTTTCTTTTTTTTTTTTTTTTTTTTTTTTGGTCAGAGAAGATCGGCAGTTTAATATATGGATTCCTAGATACATTTAGCACTTCCAAAAAGTGTAGCTCCCAATAGATGTCTATTGATCAATGGGGGTTTGAACCTGGGTTTGCTTTTTACTGCCCTCTGGTTTCCGTGTCCATTTGAATCACCTGTCTTGTTAGTTTAATTATCTATTTACCAAGTTTATGTTCTATTAAGCTTCTGATTTTGCCATTTGATCCAAGAACATTTATTTACCAGCAAGTCTGTCTGGCTACTTGAGCTTGATTGTAAATTTTTTATACTACGCTAGCCTATACGATGGTGTATAAACCTCTATTCTTTGGGTTTCCGTTTAGTAATTAGACTCACAACTTACAGACTGAAAGATACAAATACATAAATGTGTGGAAAGCAAACAATAAATAAATAAATAAATCCAACCCATACAATCCAGGTCAACAGCAAGGTTATTAGCACCACATACCTCATACAGATCTATCATACTGTTGCCCCCAAGACCTCGGGTGGTCTTGACATTTTCCAATGCCAGAGTGAAGTAAACACCGTGTGGGTCTGAGATGTACAAGTTGTATGTGTCGTTCTGGTTCCACTCCTGCACAGCAGCAAAAACCTGACCTTGATCTGTGCTCAGGATGTGCATGTCCTGCATTGAGAGAGTAAGAGGGACAGTAGGTGTTAAACGACAAGAAAGATCATTAGCCATGAATCCTTCTAGGTCTCTGCAGGCATTCTCAATAGGTTTCCAGTTAATTGTTATAAATGCTTTGTCTATCATGTGTTTTCTGGACACCCAACTGACCAGGAGAAACTCAGAGACTCGCAACAACAAAGGGATGACAATTCTCTGGCTGATAATGAAAGCATTAGGAATAAAGCTTTTGTACATTTGGACAAAACAACTTGTATAGACATACATACACACAAGTTTTTTCTAAAGACCAATTCAAAAAATAGAAACAAAGGGGGAAAGGGAATATGCCTACTGAACACAACATCCTCAGGCAATACATGCAGATTCATAAACATATTTTTTTCTTTCTTACTTTTGGTAGGGAGTATTTAGGTATTTTGATGCGCACAAAGGGTCCCCTTTGGTAGGAAACATAATAAGCAGCCCTCCCAGACATGGTGACCTGTGGTGTTAAAAAAAATAAATAAATAAATAAATAATAGAGGAAAAAAGAAGATTATTGAAATGCATGCTGTTAAAATATTCAGCGAAATATCATATACAGTCATCCTTTTTCATTCTTTTTTAAAAAAGAAAGGAGCTTTTACAGTGTAAGAGTGACGTTTTTTGTATATATACATAAAAAAACTGCATGATTCAGTTTGATAAGCTGACTGACAAAATGTACAGCAGATACACATTTTCTGTCAATGTTATTATTATTTTTTAAATGAATGCCACAATCATGCAAGGGGATAAATATGACATTTTTTTACATTACAATATAACATTAATACAGAAACCTAAATGACATTAAAGAGACATTGCACAGAAGGTCAATGATAATTATACACAGAATGACATGAAGTTTAGAAAAACAAACATTCATTCATTCATTCATTTTCTGAACCGCTTATTCCTAATTAGGGTGGCGGGGAGGCTGGCGCCCATCTCAGCCGACTCTGG
>JAQMYF010000009.1:13932777-13961002 GCA_030014195.1 Neosilurus mollespiculum | reverse complement strand
TATATATATTCAATATATTTGGATTATATTTGTGAAAAACACAATAATCTTACTTACTATCTAAAAAAATAATTAACTAATTAATGAATTTAACATTAATTGTTGAATTAAATACAAATGGTACATACACAGTCTAATAAATTTTTAAATAAACATATTCGCTTTCAAATATACACGTGTAGTAATTTATGTAAGTACAGCATTTGATGTAAAATGTGCAGGCCCATCTTCAACCCCAACTTTCACAACACTTTAATTCAACATCTAGAACATGAGCTATTTCCAGAATGACCTGTACGGAAGAGCCATGGACCTGTCAAAGTTCTGGGTAAATATTGTGTAGAACAATCAATAGCCTCATTATTCGTTGTCAAGAGAAATCTTTAGCTCAACTGAGCAATGCCTCTGGCCTTTCTCTCGTTGAGGGGCACAGTTGTGCTCAAATGCAGGCATGTGTTGCTTGTTAGTCCACTTTGCCACTATCAGAGAGAAAGCCTGTCTGAATTTTGCTGTCCTTGTGACATGGAAGAAGGGAAATTAAATAAACAGCTTGTACAATAGCTACTTTAGCCAGCACTGTATCAACATTACAGTCTATTTTAGCCTTCCCTGCCTCTCTAATTATTTTATTTAAAGGCACATTTATAGCTAAACAAGTGCTGGTTTTACCTCAAGCCTGAAATTCCTAATATTGGGCACTCTTAGTGAGGACCATATTTGCAGTTACAGAAATATTTATGTAAAAAAAATCTAATGTGTTGACAGTTTGAAGGATAAACCGACAAAGCATTTAAACACTTAATATAAGACTCGGTCCTCAAGATAATCAATGCCTTAGCCTAATACTGAAACCTATTATAGTCAAAGCCTAGGGTCAATAAACTCAGAATTCCCACAATGTATTTCAAGCAACATATACTGTACCTCACTGAAGTTCTTTGTCATAAACATGCCTGATGTCACAATGATATGGTGGCACACACTACATATTCATTTGCCAAACCTACCAGGGTCGTGTGGAGGCTGAAGCCGACCCTGGAAGGAGGTGAGGTACACTGTGAACAGCCATCGCAGGGCCAACACACACAGCCATTCACACCTTCATTCATACCTACGGGCAATTAGAAACAGCCAATAAACCTAATGTGCATGTAAAAAACATGCGGGCTCCATACATAAACATGCTTGCTGTGCTCCGGATTCGAACCTAAGACTTTTTTGCTGTGAGGTGGACGCGCTAACAACAATGCCACCATATGTGCATGTTCCATATGTATTGTTATGCTCATGAAGTCATGCTTCAATTATTCTGTTAATTTCATTCCAACTTATGATGTTATAATGCTAATAATGTATTATATTGCCAATAGCAGCGAAATGATTCATAATAGAGCTTCGATTATGACATTGATCTTGGCATGCATGATTTTCTAAGCTAAAGCACTAAAACACCTTTAGTTCCATTTGACTTGGAATTTTCTAGTTCATAGGGGTCACTATATAAAATGCTATCCCCTCTGTGAAAAAAAATGTGTTTTTGTAAAAAAAAATCCACTTCGGAGCTGGAGCTTTTTTGTGCAATTATCAGTATACATTTTTATCACAAAGACAATCTCATTACCACAAGGACTATATTTACACACATTCTTATTATAAATAATGAACTGCACTGTCTACAACAAATCTTTTCTGGCCCAAAGCATTCAAAATGCATATATTGCATTTTAATAGATATAGTGCATACCATATGGTTATTTGTAGAGAAGAATAAACTGATATACATTCCAAGCTATATGTCATGCTTACAAGAGCAATATGGAACTGAGTGCTCCATAATTCACACCTGAATGACGATGTAGTTATCTTGAACCACAAGAGAATTTGGCTCAATGTAGCCAGGGAATGGGAACATCCTGCTCGATTCATAACAAGCCTGGGCCCTGCACGTCATATACTGACATTCTGTGGGAAAAGAACACATCATGGAGAAAACAGATCAGAATTTATATCATGGCAGAAATATTGTTTTTTCCAACAAAGAAATTTGTGAAAACACTTTCTATGGAGCCCGCATTCAAAATATATTATAGAAATGTAATAAACCATGCACACAAAGCATCATACCCAGCACAAGTTTCATAGACTAAAAATGTGTGGGTACCTTATTTTTATTACCTTCTATATGTGAAGTATCAAGTTTCTAAAACAAATATACATTAATTATATGTCATGTGGAAACATAATATAACAGCGAGGGTATTTTCAAACTGCAGATTTGCAGGCTATAAATTGTTTAGGCAACTGAGATAACATGGATTTTCCACACTGCTATGTACTTCATACTTGTGCCAGAACAATGGGCCTCATTCATCAATATCTTCTCCCTTAGCATTTTTCTTAAATTTGTTCTTTAAAAAATTCATAAGAAAATCTATGTCAGATTCGTGACGTGTTGTTAAAGGTTGGTGAATCCCATTGTTTTCTAAAATTGAAAGCGTGTGTCAATTGCTCTAATTAGCATGGGCATTAGCAAATAAATCCCCATTTAAGACATAGAGTCATATGCGCACACAAATCTTCATGAAGACAAAAAAATGGTAAAGCAAACCTCCAAGTCCACGGAAGCGCTGAAAGCTATCAGGGTGAAGAATTTTACTTCCTGTGAAATTGAAGATCTGCTGCAGGAGGTGAATCCCAAATGAGATATTATAGTGGAGCTCCGGAGCTCCATACTTATGCAAATTTTATAAAGCCATGAGCTCTATTTTGTTGTCGCATCCATGCTCATGTGCCCACACAGGTAACCCAATAAATAAAGAAAATGGCGGGGGAAATACATTGGGCTCACACTGCTGGCACTGAGTGCACTTGCACTTCGCATCTTAGTTTAACTTCTCTTACTTTACGTATGCATGTTTCTGTAAACTTACATTTGCAAACATTTTCAGATCTCCACTTTTAGGCTGTGTCCAAGTATTTATATTATTTAGCAGAGTGAATAGTGAATTAGATGCACAGAGATAATCTGTTATGTTCCGATGTTCTCTCTCTCTCTCTCTCTCTCTCTCTTTCTCTCCTTTCCAGGGATTCCAGTACGTACTGGCTATATCTCTTTTCATATACAAGTATTAAAGACATATAAATCAAAATTGCTACAGTCTCTATTTGTTACATCTTTATCAGATAATTGTTATAAATAAACACAACTAAGTTATAATTTAGGGTGATCTAGGGTTTTTATTCACATTTCTTGAAGTGAACCAATTTTATATTAAATAGCTTTTTAATTACTTAACTGTTAACATATGTGACCCAGTCTGGCAAAATGAGTCACAGTGACCAAAAATTCAAAATTGAGTTAGCCATACTATTTAAAAGAGGAGACTCTAAGCTTTAAAATGGTATGGCTAACTCAATTTTGTATTTTTGGTCACTGTGACTCATTTTGCCAGACTGGGTCACATATGTTTATTGTATGTTTGATACAATTAAAAGTGTCACTTTAAAAAGCTTGAAAACTCACAAAGGTATTTTATTGTTTTATTATGATCCATTATATTAAACCTACAAAGGAAATTTTGCCTCTGCATTTAACCCATCCAAAGTGAGCACACATATGTAGACAGTGAGCACACACACACACACACACACACACACACACACACTCACACACACACACTGCAGTGCTCGGAAAGCAGTTGAGTGAAAGATTAAACGATTTGGTGAATGACCGCCCTGTTAAGAGTGTTATCAATTATTAAATAGGCCATGGTTTTCATGAAAATAATTGATATGTCATGGAGTGACATTTATTTGTATGATGCTTGTTATCATGTTATCATGCATTTTTCATGAATCAGGAAAATTAAAGAAAATTAAAAAAAGAAGGGAAACATCACAAATATGTGCGTAAGAGTGCTCTTTCATATTTTTAGATTCTGTTTGTAGCCAAGAACAAATCCCAGCTAAGAAAATATTGAAGAATGCCAGAAAAGTGCTTAAGTAAAAGTTAGGTACAAATGTGTTCATAAGAATGGTTGGTGAATGAGGCCCAATAATTAACAGTATAAATGTAGTATAGAATAAGTAGTAAGGAAGGTGCTGAAAATAACTTGCATGCAAACTTTGGTTTCCTAAAAGACTGAACTCGTTGTACAGCATAAAACACCCTGAACAGCTCGCCAGGCCATCGTAGGGCACATACACCATTCCCACTCATACCTGGGGCAACAGCTAATTAGCCTAATAAGCATGTATTTTTACTATGGGAGTAAACCGGGGTAATAGAGGAAACTGCCATAAGCATGGGGAGAACATGCAAACTCCACAAAAAATGCCCAAGCCCAGGACCTTCTTGCTGTGAGGCAGACATGCTAACCACTATGCCACCATGCTGCCCTAAATAAATCAATATTAATACCTTATAATATCCATCATAAGCAGTTTATGTTCATACATACTGTATACCTGGTAATGTTGTATTACTGTCCTATTAACTACATTATACTGTAAAGGGTCAAATAATCACTCGCTACTGTCTATCTACAGTACTAGATTTAATTTGCCCAATTTATCCAAGTTTGAATCTATACACTCATTTCTACAGTGAGCATATGAAGTAATAAATGGAGAGCCATAGTCTTACTGTTTTATGCATTGTCATTCATGTAACTGTTTATTAGTGTGGGATGATACTATTGTGGGATGAAACCAGAGTAACCAGAGGAAACCCATGCAAGTACAAGGAGGACTCTACACAGAAAGGCCACAGTAGGCTATGAGGTTCAAACCCAGAACCTTCTTGCTGAGAGGCAACAGTGCTAATCACTAAGAGTGCTAACTCCTTTAACAAAGTAATTTTAAGCCTGATGTTCTTTAAAAAATAAAATGTAGGTTTTTGTTTGTTTGTGTAAAAATGTATGCTTATTTAAGATGTATGCAAGTATCCAGTGTCAGCTTTTCAGTCAAAGGTAAAGTTTTGGTCTGTCTTCAGGACAAATGACTTTGCACTTTTTAGTTTATCAGTAAATGAGAAGCTGTATTGTCTTATACATTTTAAGGGAGAGATAAAAAACAGATGCTGCTAATGAAACAACTTTTTATTACTGCTATAACTAAAGTAATAACAGGAAGAACCAGTTTTAGGGATGGTGCACAAAAATAAAGGCAATGTAGAGCTGAAACTCTTTGACTCCCTATATCCTTGACTGCGGTTAAATGCACCAAAATAATGTATGTTCAGTAAGAGGGGAAAAAAATTCCAACAGGTTTTTATTTTTATTTTTATTATTATTATTATTTTTTTTTGTAATTATGGCCAGTACATACCCAAATCCAAATAAGTATCACATGTTTTCCTCAAATATGAAAGCACTGAATTGTATAGAAAGTCTTTCATACTGTAGCATTACAATTTATGTTCATTGGAACTAAGGTGCCCAAACCATGAAGACATAGTTTGCCAAGGTTGGAGCAAAAGTTGGAGTTCCCCAAACACAGCCCTTATTTACATTCTGTACAAAGGTTATTTACAAGTTCTGGATATAAATGCTGAAAAGAAATACTTGAGTTTTATTATAACAAACCTTGTTACTGGCTGGGAAAATTCAATGCAAAGTAGAAATAATGGTGAAGGTAAGTGACCCATTTAATGGTCTCAGGGACAACATTATTAAACAACACTTAAAGAGGCACATCTAAAGATCTACGCAGAACTTGAAAATCACCATCAGTCCAACTGGATTTTTTTTTTGTTTTATTACAACTAGACATCTTGGCATCTTGCCATAGAATGGAATCTTTGGCTAACAGACAACAGACTTTGAGGATATGGATATGGAGTCCTTAAAACAGGACCTTTGTATAAACACGAGGTCTCAAACATCAGGAGGACAGCCTTAGGACAGCCTTAGTACAGTATTTTATATATAGCCGCTGTGGGCTTGTAATCTCATGTTCTACAAAAGAGACCCATGCACACAACCAGTAACTGTAGGAAATTTCTATTGGGGGTTTTATTATTATTTAGTTCTTTATGGTACTAAATAATATAAAAAATAAGAAATGAAGTTGCCATCAGATACCCAGACCCTGAGCTCTTTTATGACAGGAAACTTTGTTTACAAGTCCAAATAACTAGTTTGCCTCTGCAACATTTGAATTGATCTTCTGCCAAGATTCATCCTTTAACACTTCTCTTCTACAAGGCCAACACTGTCATAGATCGAGGCAAATTTCTGCCAAAAGTTCTAGCAAAGTAAATAAAGAAGCCTATTTATTCTTATAAACTGATGTTTGTCTATAAATGGTCTGAATCATTCTGTGATATTATCCTGCTCTCCTCATTGCATTTCAATTTTCCCATTCACTCACATTGTAATTTGTTTAGATTATGCTGTGTTCTGTGTCAGATTGAGGTGTAATATTAAGAAATGAATGATTGTGTTTATGAACTTGAGTTTTGTCTGAGTTTGGTCACAGGCTGGTTAATAATTTGAATGCTTTCAGTTACCTTATTTTTCTCCCAATTAATTCTTAATGAATTCATTTATAATTGCATATAAAATCACTCAGTAAAAACTTTGTTAACATTTTTTTAATAAAATTTGGTGGAAAACTTTGTATTTTATCTTGATTGTTGCAAAAAAAAATTGCAGGTAAAAAAAATATTGTTTTTGTTGAAATCTACACAGAACAGATTTGTCTCATGCTCAGAATAATATATTTCTTAAAACTGTAATTTATGTGCTTGCAAATCACCATGGGATGCTAAGGAATGTAACACAAATGAAGAAAGCATGTGACGGAAGGAACATTATTTTTCTTCACAAGCATTTCATGCCAGAATAAGATATTTACAGAACATATTATTTAATAAGGCATATTATTCTGTATCTATTTGAGGCACCATGCTAATTTGCACTGCTCTTGGAAGATTTTATTGGTCAACGGTAAAATGAACTGACTGTGTCTGTCAGAGGCGTTGCTAGGCCTAAATTAAATACTAAATCTACTTTATCTAATAATGGTAAAGGTAAAATAATGTAGAGATATTAATCACTGCATGAGCATATTTATTTTAACATATGTGAATATTCTCAACTTGTTCTTACTCACTCACTCATTAACTCACTCATTTTCTAAACTACTTAATGCTGTCAAGGTCATGGGGAGGCTGGTGCCTATTTCAGCCTACACTGGGTGAAGATGGGGTACTCCCTGAACAGCTTGCCAGGCCATTACAGGGCCAACGTGCACAGAGCCATTCGCACTCAGACCAAGGAACAATTTTGAACAGCCAATTAGCCTACTGTGCATGTCTATGGATGTGCTTACCACTATGCCACCCAGCATACTCTTACATTCAAATAATACAATGAATGTGAGGAATTTCCTACTATCCATCTACAGAATCCATGCAACAATGTTTCAATTAATGAAAGGTCATTTAGTTTCGTTAGAACATAAAACTGACTGTTATTGTGTCACAGTACGTTCGAGCAGAAATACATCTATTCTTTTCCTGTCAGTGTGCCATAATTATAGGCACTTAGAACTTTTTTTTTTTTTTTTACTGAATTAAAAAGTATTGGTCTTACTGTCATTAAAAAGGAGCTGGAAAAAGCAACATTTTGCTAACTCACAATCACAAAGAGCAGGCAGGTGGCTTTTCAGTGGTATCATTTCAGGGATCTTTTATTCTTATTCATGATAATTAGTGTTAAGGATAAAATTGTAATGAAGGAATTTCTTTTTGACTAGGGAGTGGAGCATTTAACACTAATATGAGTATACTTAACATCAACCAATTTCAATATAATTTGTAGGGGTTAATGTTTATTGATAATGGTATTATTTTTTGCTTGATTCGTGTTGATAAAATGACAACTTTGACCTCAAGTTCAAGGTCAATTAAGGTCAAATGTTTCAGTTTCAGTTTATATGTATAGCGCTTTTTACAACTGGCATTGTCACAAAGCAGATTTACATAGTAAATGTAATTTAGAAAGGAATTTAAACATTTTTCTACAACCCCCTACACATCCCTAATGAGCAAGCTTGCGGCGACAGTGGCAAGGAAAAACTTCTTCAGATGACACGAGGAAGAAACCTTGAGAGGAGCCAGGCTCAAAATGGAAACCCATCCTCATTTGGGTGAAATCGTAAAAATGCAAACAATATAAGAAAACTTCATTACAATCCAACATCTGTAATAGTCTGGTTGGTTATACCACAGTTGTAAGTCCTAAATAATTGTAGAAAAAGAGTTTATATCACCAGCAGTGAAAAGTCATCTTCCCAGTCTCTGAGCATACATAATCAGTCTTCTGGAATGTCAAATTGCATAAAGCAAGTTCTGTAAGTATTTTTGGTGGGGTATAATTGCATGAGATATATTGTAAATACATTAATAATTACTATTATGTGGTTGGTTTGAGAAATCCAATTAACTAATAGAAATTATCAGGGACAATGCATGATGGTTTTGTTGCCAACAACTTAAAGTCACTGCACATATCAGAAAGTCCCATCTCTGGAAAATACTTTCTGGGCACTGATCGGTCTGAAACTCCAGAATAATATTGTCCAGACATTAAAAATGCCCAGATACAAATCTCAAATCCTTGTTGCTGGTTACGAAAAAATATGTTTATTTTGTGTCTAAAACATACCTTTGACTTTGGAATTTTGTAGCTTCCCCAGTACTGAAGCAAATTTCATCAGGTAAAAAGAACTCAATGTGAGAAGTTAATTAATTAGTAATAGCAGCAACTAACAAAGCTGGACTTTCCCTATGGAGATTGCCATTTTTCACCATGTGGCATGTGTTTCTTCATGCCTGCTCTAGTTTCCTTACACAGTTCAGACACATGCGTATTAGGTTAACTGGCTATTCTAAGTTGCCCTAGGTGTGAATGTAAGTGAGGGTTGTTGCTCAACTCTAAATTTGCTTTGTGATAGATTGCCGACCAGATCAGGTTATATCTCTCTCGCCCAAAGTCAGCTGGGATTGGCTTTAGCTTTCCCGATAACCCTAATGGATAAGCAGTATTAATAATAGCTGGATGAATGTATGCAGATCATGAGTAAATATACAGTATGCACCGCAAAAAGGTATATTAAATAGCAAAAACATAAATTTTCAAATACTTGTTTTTGTACATACTGAAGGTTATAATGAAGGTTATTTTTAGACATTCGTCAAAACACTTGAACCAAATTACAATCAATGATACAATCAAATCTTGGCACAACAGTTATGCACAGCTGAACCTTCTGATCACTACTGCAGAACTCTGAACTCAGAACATTCTCCTCCATTAAATTTATGCCATCTATCCAAGTTTAAAAGTGCAACCATCTGCAAGCAAAGTTTAACTCCTTTCTTTTGCTTACTCCTCAGTTGGCTTATGCTAAACTCTACAGGCAGCCTAAAATATTAAGAATCTTGACTAACTGACATTCACAGTGATGAACAGCTAGGAGGTTGATATTAAACAGGCTGAGGCTGGAATTAATCAGTTATCATGCACTGTATTTATCCTTAAGGTAATCCAGTCCAGCAGCCTCAGGGTTTGACTTTACGCCCCAGCCTTGAAATATATCCATCGGCTTACTGACTGTCAGGATGAAAGTCAGATTCTCTTTAGTAATTGGAAAAAGGGATTGGCTTCCAGTTTTCTCCCAACACTGAACAAGTAATTGAGGGAAGGGTACAAGAGATGAGAAAGAGAGAGAGAGAGAGAGAGAGAGAGAGAGAGAGAGAGAGAGAGAGAGAGAGGGATTTTACATGGTTGAAATAAAGTTGTAGTTGCTAAAAAAAAAAATTCAGGTGAGCAATGGTTCACTGAGAAGGTAGGAAACAGCATGGCAATAGTAGAAGAAGATGCAAAAGGAGAGTAGTGGAAGACAGCATGATTCTAGATATTAGGAGATACACTTCTAAAAATAAATTTCTGGTAAACACAGATAGCAATGTGAAAGAAATGTGCTTGTGAAATACATGCACAG
This sequence comes from Neosilurus mollespiculum, assembly GCA_030014195.1. Lineage (NCBI taxonomy): Eukaryota > Metazoa > Chordata > Actinopteri > Siluriformes > Plotosidae > Neosilurus > Neosilurus mollespiculum. The sequence goes on along the minus strand of JAQMYF010000009.1, from coordinate 13,950,991 downwards.
TCTACTCACCTGAAAGCTACTAAAAGAAATCCCTCTCTCTCTCTCTCTCTCTCTCTCTCTCTCTCTCTCTCTCTCTCTTTCTCATCTCTTGTACCCTCGCTGAAATGCTGGATGTCCAAGTGTTGTTCCGAAAACAAAGTATGGCTTTATGCATAATTGGAGTACTTCTGTCCATCCCACTCGGGAAGGTGCCGCTCTCATTTCTTGCAGCATAGTACATAGTCTAAGAACAGGACTAGTCAGTCAGTAACTATCCAGAGCCAAGACCAGAGAGCAGACAAACAGGCTAATCCATCTGCTAGCTGCACACAGTCATCACTGAAGGTCAAATTAAATGCTATAGAAACTGTCTGTTTCCCGAACTAAACAAAGATTTAAAAATACTCAGAGAGTTTGTTTTTTTGTAATCGTATTAACATAAATTTAAATCATACTGAATCTACAGCCAGCAAGTGTGATCTAAAGATAGGATTGTTAAACGTTAAATCTCTTACATCTAAAGCGCTTATTGTTAATGAAATCATTACTGATCAGTAGTTTAGTGTTTAACAGAAACATGGATAAAACCCAATGAGTATGTAGCATTAAATGAAACAAGTCCTCCCGGATACAGCTATATACACCAACCTCATCTAACTGGCAGAGGAGGAAGCACTGCAGTTATTTATTCTGATAATCTAGGTGCTATACAAAAATGTAGACATAAATTTAATGCATTTGAAATTCTATATACTAACATGACACATGTTCCCGGAAAAATATATGCCAACACAGCTGATTCCTTTAATTATTATTTAAAGACCCCCAGGGCTGTACTCTGAATTCCTAATTGAATTTGCAGACTTCATTTCAAACCTGGTTGTTTCTTTAGATAAAGCTTTAATTGTTGGTGACTTTAATATTCGTTTTGATAAACCAGAGGATCCTTTAGGAACAGCGTTCATGTCTATTCTAGATTGAGTAGGGGTAAATCAGAATTTAATAGGACCCACTCATAATGCTGGCCACACTCTAGATTTAATACTAACTTTTGGATTAAATACTGAAAATATAGTTGCAGTTCCACAGTCAAAAAATATTTCAGATCATTATCTTATCTCGCTTACAATGCATCTTGGTACTAATATATACACCTCACCACGTTATCACATTAAGTGCACTTTTACATCAACTACTGCACAAAGTTTTATTAATAATCTTCCAGAATTATAAACTATGATTGGATCACCATCAGACCCCACAGAACTCGTTCAAGCTACCGAGTGCTTAGAGTCAAATTTACGCTATAACCTAGATAATGTAGCTCCTCTGAAAAGAAAACCAATCAGATAGAAAAAAAATAGCACCCTGGTATAATGATGATACATGAAACAATAAAACAGAACACCCGTAAATTAGAACTAAAACGGTGTCAAACTAAATTAAAGGTATTCCCACTAGAATTGAAAGAAAGTCTCCTTAACTACAGAAAAGCTCTTTGTGCTGCTAAAGCAAAATATTTTTCCAATCTACTAGAAGATAACAAAAATAATCCAAAATATATAACACCATAAAATAAAATGTGCAGACCAAAAACTTATAGCATTGGTGGTTTTAAGAACTTTTTCAGTGTTAAAATTGAAAATATCTAAACTTAAAGTCAGAAATGTCAGTAACTAAAAAAAGAAAATAATATTATACCACTATCAGATCAGCAACTAGAGTGTTTTAGCCCCATTCAAGAGACAAAACTAATCTCATTAATTTCCTCATATAAATCATCAACCTGTGTGCTAGATACAGCACCTACATGTTTCTTTAAACAGGTACTACCAGAAGTAATCAACCATTTATTAAATGTAATTGATTCTTCCCTTAGCACTGGTTATGTACCTAAATCAAACCTCTGATTAAAAAACCTGACCTCGACCCATATCAGCTGTCCAGCTATAGATCAATATCAAACCTCCCTTTTATCTCCAAGATCTTAGAAAAAGCTGTAGCACAGCAGTTGTGTTCATATCTCTGTAGAAATAGCATTCATGAAATGTATCAGTCAGGATTTAGGTCTCATCATAGCACAGAGACAACACTCATTAACTTGGTAAATGATTTACTGGTGGCCTCTGACCATGGCTGTGTCTCCCTGCTTGTGTTACTTGACCGTAATGCAGCCTTTTTGACAGATTAGACAATGTTGTTGGAGTTAAGGGGACAGCCCTCTCCAGGTTTAAATCTTATTTAACTGACCGTTATCAACTTGTAAATGTAAATGCTGATTTCTCTGTATGTTCTAATGTTAAGTTTGGTGTTCCACAAGGTTCTGTCCTAGGCCTGCTGCTTTTTCTTCTTTATACATTCTCCCTTTGGGTAATATTATTTGTGAACATGGTATTAGCTTTCATTGTTATGCTAATGATACACAGTTATATATTTCAGCAAAGCCAGATGAGAGACACAAGCTTAATAAAGCTGAGAAATGTGTAAGGGACATTAGACACTGGATGCTTACTAACTTCCTCTTATTAAACTCTGATAAGACAGTGGTACTTGTACCTGGATCAAAGGCAGCTAGAAATAAGATTTATAATAGGGTTTCTGATTATGTAGTAAGTTTAGATGGTGTTTCAGTTTCATCATGTGTAGCAGTAAAGGACCTTGGAGTGATATTGCCATATACAATTATTTTCGTACTACTTAACATTCAGATGCAACATATGAATTAACGTTTGTGGCAATCATAATTAACCTAAAGTCGTTTTTTAGGTTAAAGCAACAGCCCTTCAAAATGGCTGTCACATCCATAAGTCTCAATGCAATTCGGAAACTTTGTCTAATACATTTTTTAAGTTTGAAAGAGTATATAGCTTTGTGCATTGACAGATAGCAAAGACAATTTGCAGTTAACTTTATCATTTGATGCTCTGTGAAAAGTTTCTTCCTTTTATTCTTCTTCTTCTTCTTCCAGATGCTTCCATTAGGGGTTGACAAACCAGATCATTCTTCTTGCTCTGTCCTCTGTATCCCTCCCTGTCATGCCTCTGCATGTTCACCACATCTATAAATCTAGTCTTTTGCCTTCCTTTTATTTTCCTACCAGGCAGTTCCAACCTCAACATTCTTCTACCAATATACCCTCCTCTGCACATGCTCAAACCATCTTAATCTGGCCTCCTACTTTATCCCCAAACACTTCTACCTGCGCTGTCCCTCTAACATAATTGTTTCTAATTCTGTCCATTCCTGTCACTCCCAAAGAAAATCACAACATCTTCGTCTCTACCACTTTCAGCTTCACCTCCTGTCTTTTTGTCAGTGCTACTAACAGAAAAGTCTCTAAATCAGTTTCTTGTGGATCTTTTTTTTTTTTTTGATGGGATTAAAACTAGATGAAAGAGGTTGGCAAAAGCTAATGAATATAATTTATTTATCATCAGGTTCAATCTGTAGTGTATGTGTTCACTACAGCATCACTGTCACTATGGTTATCACAAGAAAGGCATGTTTTATGAGCTGTATGAAAGCTGTTTTTCAGTAAGAAATCTGATAGAAAGAAAAGTTCTAAATCCAATTAGCCGTTATAAAGATCTACGGCACATTTACAAGAAATATGGTAATAGCTGGCCAGCTTTTGTCTCTGGGTTTGTTCATGAGCTTGGGTTACTACCTGCGTGAAAGCATGTTTCGCCTATGTCTGGTTTCTTTCTGCTTTCTACAAATGAGAGGTCAGATGGTTTGTCGACTTTTAATTAACCCTAGGTGTGAATATGTATGTATGTTCATGGTGGCCTGTGACAGACTAATGTCTCCTCCAGAGTGTATTCCTACTTTTTGCTCTGTTTCCAGATGTACAGAGACCCTGACTAGAATAAAGTGGACAGTGATGATGATTGAAAGTGGTGGTGGTGGTAGTGGTTTGGATTGGCCTGAGGTACTGTGAAGTTTCCTTCCTGATTTTTTTTTTTCTTCTGAAACTTCTTTCATTTGAATAGGGCCAAAAATGAAGGGACATTTATGGGGGAAGGAGATCACTGAAAAGACAGAAAAAGATGAGTGCAAGGGGAATTGGCCCGAGGTGTCTAATAAAGTTTGGTGGATTTCTGATGAAGTGTCACCAAGCAGGACAATATTATTCCTGAAACACATGAATTTTCTATAGGAACAAATGACAGAAAAATACAAAGAATGAAGGAACTGCAAAAGATGGCAATATATCAATAATAAGAATAAAAAAAAAAAATTGTGATTGCACCATCAATAAAAATAACCTACGTCCATCAGAAGTGTACGCCTCCATGTGCACCAGATCAGCTTCCTTATCCAGACCACTTACAGACCTACAGCAGAGTAACACCATTCATAAAGAAGACAAAAGAAGAGGAGTTACCTTAAAGGGGACAGAAACACACTTTCAGTAATAGACATCTTATTTTAGCTCTATTCCTGCAGTGGCAATAAAAGCAGACTGCTCCCCGTTATGCACTGCCATTTCACCCAAATGTCTCATGAAGGGGAAATGGAATTGCACTGTTGTTCATCACTACAGCAAGAAGAGCTTTCATTTCTGAGCACTGTGTGTGTGCGCATGAGTGTGTGTATGCCTATACATATATAAGGGGTGAAACAATATAATTGGAATTGCGAATGATGGTGTCTGTGTTTTGTGAGTGTGTGAATGAAAATAATACTGCTTTATGTATGTGTGCGTGGTGTGTGGTTGTTGAAACACTTTCAAAACTATTCCCATGTTGATGCCAGTGGTTCAGATTTCAATCCTTCATCATTGTGCTTTAGTCAGTTGGAGATGGTGGGATTTTGCTTTGCCAAATGGACAAAATGCAGTGTGTGTGTACAAAATAGTCAGGGAGTCTCAAGCCTCAAGAGTGGCACTAGAAGTTGCATTTTTAAAAATAATATTGGGACTAGACATTTCACCCACATATATCACTATTTTATGTCTATTTAGATCTAGCAAGTTACGATAGATCAGGACAACTCGCATTGGAATGCTTTGTTAGAACAGCAGGTTGATTGTGTCACACACACCGATATTTAAAAAAAAAAAGTTTTTACCTTGGGTCAAAAAGACCACAGTGTCCAATAGTCCCAAAATCAAACAACATATGTCGCTACAGCAAATATATATAAGAGCACACATTGCACATTTTAAGCAGCTTGCTTTATTTACCAAGCTCCAGTGTATAGTAATATGTCTGTGGGCTGTTTATTTTAAATTAAATAGATTTGATTACTTACCCTTTTATGTTCAAGCTTTTTGACAGCTTCTGAACGTCGCAGTGTTACTGTTGACACCTGTAGTAGTGCTTTCCAGACTGCCCATGTTCTTTTAACTCGCCAGATCCATTCAACATGCATTTCTTTTGTGTGAGTCCAACAGAAAACCGAATAAACTAAGACTATCCTGCAATGTTTTGCCACAACCTGCTGCTATACACCTTTGAGGTATGATCACTGAACTAGTTATTAAGCTATTATTAAATTTAAACTCTTAAGAGTTCATATACTGAAATCCTCATGCACGCTCTGTTAACGTTTCACATTGGAAAAACAAGTATGCCAATGGCCTTCTCAAAACTGATTCGCTGTACGAGTGGTGAGAAATTTGTATTCTGTTGAATTAACATCCATGGTCGATATTAACTACAAAATGCACTTGGTGCTGCATGTTTGGATAGATGCCATCGAACAAACCTGATCAAGTATAAATAGAGACACCCCCCCCCCCCCCATTTTCATCTTGAATTTATACAGTTCACTAGATTGACTTCTAGACATCTCAAAACCACGGAAATCCACGGAACGGTATCTTCCCTGCATTAAATGTTTAAATGCTATATTGCTGATTTTAGTTATATGAAAAAATGAATTCAAATTTAAAAAAATGATCAAACACATTTAAGTTTCTACTATGTAATGAAACTAGTTTTTATATACAGGAATATGGATGAGTCACCCCATAATATAGATGTTTAATTTCACAATCATCCATTTCTGATGACGGCACACTATTAACTAGAGGAAAAGAGCAGACTGAGAATCAATAAATAATAAACTTCACAGCCTTGCCTTATTACACTTTTAGTGTGATGTAGTTACTCTTCTCTCCTCCAAACTCTTAAGGTTATGAGATTCATATTATGTGGGACAAAAATTCAACTCAGGTGCACCTGTTTTCACAAACACCAGTGGGAAAAGTGGGATATGGCACAAGTTTTCCAGAGTCATGCTTCTGATGCACATACGCACACACACACACACACACACACACACACACACACACACACACACACACACACACACAAACCCCAAACTAACCACTTGCAAACCCAAAGTGAGAAGCCCAAAACAACAATTTTGCAACCAATCCAACAGTTTGAGACAGATCCTATAATTTGTGTTTATGCTGCATGAGAATCGCTCTGTTGAGATGGTGTTTGCAATAACCTGAGCATAATATTGCTTTCGGAAATGTGCCATGAGGTGTGTAACCTACCAGTAGAAGCGGTTAGGGGTCACTCGCTCGTGAACAAGGTGCCACTTCCGCCCAAAGTCAAACGAGCTGTACAGCTGAGAGGAAGAGAGAGAGAGAGGGAGAGAGAAAAGAGCAAGCAGCGGTCGTTAAAATCCTATCACTAAAGACTGCATGCTCCGTTCACCCAGAGAGACAGGACGGTAGATTCTTCTACAGTTCACTGCATTTTCTCTGATTAAATCCAATTAGCCAGTGTGATTTAGATTTTATTATAGCAACAGAAAGCTTGAACCAATGAGGTGAGATGGTATATGAAACTCAGGATTTGGGCAATAAAGCACAAACCTTGCAGTTAGCTGTGGGGACACCAGGCTGCTCTAATTAATAGACAGATAAATACTTTAGCCATATGGGATGGCTGGCATTTCAAAAATGGCTGTAAAAGAAATAAAGGTGATGCACAGTAAAATAAGTGTTTTGCTGTTTGGGTTATAATAAACCCAGCTTTCTTTATGAGATTGTTTCTTCATATGATGTCAAATTAACGTTGCATTCGACCTACCTCAAATGCTATGATAGGAAATGAGAGCTCAGAATTAGAATAATTTTAATCTTCAAGCATTCAAGCTACAAAGTGTGTGTGTGTGTGTGTGTGTGTGTGTGTGTGTGTGTGTCTGGGGGATGGGAAGAAGCAATAAGCTAGCGAGCTAACCATGCTTAGTAATATTTACCCCTTCAAGACACCCAATGCTGTAGATTTAGCAAGCTAACATGTCTGTATGCTTTTTGATCTTAAACAAATATGTGTATATGTATAGGAAGTACTATAGTGTTTACTGCTGATGCTGTGAGCAGGCATATTGATTTGATGTCACATGCCTTCTTGGAGTTGTAGAGACCAACCTGGGCTCCATATTGGGAGTTCCATACTGAGGAAGTATTAGAAACTATGACTTGTAATAGTCAAGCATACTACTCCATATAAATGTAATGCAAAAGCTATAACTTTATAATTCTCTAATCCACAGTTTATCCATGTTGTGCAAGCAAAATTTGTTGAAACATCCACTGCATACTTTATTATTCACTAAAAAATATACACCAATGAATGAAAAGACATGCATTTCATAATTATAAAATTATCTGTAACACTGTAGAGCACCTGTGAGAAAATGTGTTCCTGATACCACTGTTATTTTATAGCAGCTACAAACAGTTGTTTCATTACCAATCTGTTTTTTTTTTCTCAATTCTGAAATTATTGAAAATAATTATATTTGTAGTTTCTCAGCAATGTAACAAAGTCTTGAAGAAAACATATTTTAAAAGCCCTGGTACTGAAAACTCTTTCCAAAAATGCTGCTTCATCATAAAAAACCTTACTATATCAATAATGACGCACGTTTTAAATATGTCTATATGAAAATGTGTACATTTTTCCTATAGAATTGAGTATGATATAAAATATAATAACTCTCTATGCAGGGTAAACCCCCTATCCATCTAAACCACTGCTTGCCTTTTGTGAACAGCATTGCGGGATAATCATTCATAAACATGTTCAGATATAAAGCGCTATAAATCCACAGTGTGAAACTAGTCTTTCTTTTAGATATTTGTAACTCAATACCTTAAGCACTGCATATGAAGACATCAATTCTCAGTCTGAATGGACCTGAAGTAGACATGCTAAGCTACCAGTACACACTGAAATGGACGAGTCTCTGGCGAGATGCTCTCTGTGGGATTCCTAATGGATCAGATGGACATCCACTCTGTATTCTGTCAAGAGGAAACCATGATTTACAGCCATGATTTCTTTCTTCACACTATTCTCTTGAAAGGGCACTTGACTCTTTCCAAAACGTTTAATTATGAAGCCATCACTAAGAGAGCTCTCTTTCTACAGAGTCTCTAATTTGCTAAACTAATTATTTGTGCTTGCTAGATAACATAGATGAAACACACTGAAATGTCTTGTGTAAATATAGAAATGAAACCGCTTAATCAAAGGCTTTAAACAACATGCTGCCATAGTATAATTGCAAGCAAACTGTTAAACTGAGAACAACGTAGTTAGCACCTAACACAGTTCTGAGGTATCTTCAGAAGATGTGGAAAATGAGTTAGATAACTGCTAAAATCAAGAACAAACAAACTTTGATTATTCAAGTCAAATCCTTAGATTTGGTGTTTGGTAATACATCATAGTGCTATCACTGACTGAATCTGATGAATGGAGTATGGGAATAATATTAGAGTAAATATTTGGAATATCCTAAACAAATACAGAATACATAAATAGGAGGTGCAATATTTACTTAAATTAGGCTGTTCATTTTTTTTTTTTTTTTCATATTGAGAAAAAGAAATCCAAATAAATCTGTTAAAATACATTGTAAACAGGGAAAAAACAACAACAACAACAACATATATCTTTATGAGAGCAGGACTGCAAAATAGTCTCATGCACATTTCTAGTTGTGATTAACTGTAAAGACAAATGATATACCTGAAGCTGTGGAACTGTTTTGTATTCAAACCACTCACTCACTTACTCATCTGCCAAACCTCTTAATCCTACTTGGGTTGCAAGGAGGCTGAACCCCATCTCAGCCAACACTGAGCAAAGGAGGGGTACACCCTGATCAGCTCCCCAGATAATCGCAGGGCCGACACACACAACCTTTCATATTCACTTTATATTCACGTCCACACCTAAGGACAATTTGGAACAGCCATTTAGCCTAATGTGCATGTCTTTGGACTGTGGGAGGAAACCGGAGTACCCGGAGAAAACCCACACAAGCATGGAACCGAGCCCAGGACCTTCTTGCTGTTAGGTGGATGCTGCCTATTCAAATACGATGTTGAACACATTTGTGGCCCCAGTGTTTTCAGAGTGTCTGAGAGTGTTAGGGTAGAGGCCATTGAAAAAGTTCTAATTTAGTTTAATTTGGATTTAAAACCAAACACAGGTGTAGATATGAATATTAGAAGCAGTGTTAAGTGTTAAACCCATTTCTTGAAAAATGTAAATATTTTCCAGAATATAATAAACAAAAAAACATTGATTTGTTAAATCAAATTAATATTTATTTAACTGACAAAATTATTTTCCATATTTTTACTGACAAATTTTGTATTTTGTACATACAGTATAAACACACACAAGCACACCCAACAAAAAATAAGACAAAGGTAATAATACACTGGGCGGCACGGTGGCGTAGTGGTTAGCACATCTGCCTCTCAGCAAGAAGGCCTGGGTTTGAGTCCCAGGTTCGGGCGTTTCTGTGTGGAGTTTGCATGTTCTCCCCGGGCTTGTGTGGGTTTCCTCCAGGTATTCCGGTTTCCTCCCACAGTCCAAAAACATGCACAGTAGGCTAACTGGCTGTTCCAAATCACCCCTAGGTGTGAGTGTGATGGCCTGGCGAGCTGTCCAGGGTGTACCCTGCCCTCGCCCAGAGTCAGCTGAGATGGGCGCCAGCCTCCCCGCGACCCTAATTAGGTTTAAGCGGCTTAGAAAATGAATGAATGCATAATATTACACTGCAAAAATTTACTACTTACTCAAGATTTAAAATCTTCGCTCCAGCCAAAAAATCTTTTTGATCTTGTTATGGGCATATTATAGGCTATGTAAGAACAGAAGGTGTAAAATTATTAATATTTGTCCTACCAAGTGTAATTATCTTATTGCACTGGCAAAACAATCTTAAGTAGATAGCCGTGTAAAATATATGTGCTTGTTTTGATATATATATATATATATATATTCAGTTCATATCAACATGTTCAGCATTACCAACTTCTCAAGAAAGAAAAGGGGAACAAATAAAGGACGAGCCAAAAAAAAAGGAAGAAACAAAAAAGTTTTAATTTGTTTGTTATAATGACAAAGTACTGTCATATACTAATTTATAAACAATGCAACCACAAATAAATTATTGTGGTATAAGAGGAATGAAATGTGCTGCTATTGGAATAATATCTACTTCCATTCGGGCTGCATCATAACTATCCTCTCCACTGTAATTTATTTCTATAAAAATAGCTTCTAATTACTTGGACTGGATTTATACTCTGTGTGGCATACGTAAATGGTAGAAAGTTTATTAAAATTTAATGAATTTAATGAATCTACATTAACTTTTGCTATTACGTACACTAACTTTGTCTTTGCCTTAGCCATGTGACATGATGTTAAAATACATGACATATGAAAGCTAGCAAGACCCATCCATGTTGTGTTACACACAATCTAATTTCCAGTGCTCTAATTGGCTTTCCGCATGCCCAAGCACAATTAATGACAGAAGACTGTTTCTTTTCCTATTACTCTGATTGATGCTATTCCATCTCCCTTTGGTACGCTCTGCATGCACTGTAATTTTAGTCACACAGTGAGGAGGCACAGACTGAGCTCAGCTCTGGCCTATTTAATCACTGGATACAGATTATTATAAATGGCTTTTCTGGTTATAGTGTGTTCCACTGGAGGTATATCTATCACCCTCAGGCTAGCAAACAGGTGTTAGGTGAAACTTCATGAAAAATTAGCAGTTAACATTGTTCAAGTTACCATTTGAATGTACTGTGACTCTAAAGCAATAAAGGCGTCAAGTTTCTTCTTGCCAACGGGAAACAGAACAGATAAAACCCAGGGAATATATAATGTTGATGTATGCAACTCTAGTAAATGAAGTACCACTACAACCTAAAGTGACAACTTGGTCAAATTTAACACCGCATTTGCTCAGGAAAGGACTTTCTTCCCATCACAGAGAAAATATCAAGCAAGATCAAATGATGGGTCCCATTACTATTATGTCCTTGGCCTAATCAATTGTTTGGCTCACACATTTAATGCAATCCATCCAGATTTGAAGAAAGCTGACTGAGAGTCCAAAGCTCATCTCTCCTCTGTCATAGTTGATGCTCTTGGAACACCAGGGTGCTTATAAGCACTATGTTGATGTATCAGAGCACTGGGCGAGCTCAACCTGCGGGCAATTCATCAGCCCAATGACATGCTCAATTTTAAAAGCTTTGGGGCTGTCACAAAGTGAGCTTCATAGCTTCCCCACTTACATCAATAAATCACCAGTCTGAGGCAAGGACCCACTGCCAACATTAGGCAACTACCAACAGAGAGGGGAAGTAAGGCCTGCTAATGGCTGCTGAGGGACAAAGACAGATTTTAGTAATGGATTTATAATGGAAAATGTATGGTATACAGTGCACGTTTGCATAGCAGTGAACTCCAAAAAAAACAAAAAAACAAAAACATTTAGAAGTCCTTCAGCTTGAATTAGTAGGATAAGAATGCACCATTTGAGTGCAGAAAGGTTACTGAATCTCTGAGTCATGTTTTTTGTGGCTTATTAAGGGTTTGATAATAAAGTAATTAGCTGTTGACTTAAATCAGTTTTTAAAATAGTAGGACCATGCTAAACTGTATAGCAATAATAAACTGCCTTTACCTTCTGTACAGGCTCTTTTTTGTGTTTTTTATTTTATATTTTCTTCTTCACAACTTATTCCTGAATAATGGCTTTTGATGAGAAAATGGCAAAATATGAGAAATGCAGCAAAAAATAATATATAACATTTACAATAATAATGATCATCATCATCACTTTAAAATATTATGTGCTTAAACTTTCAGACCTAGTTTTCTTATAAAATGATAGAGATTTAGACAGACATGACAGAGTGATATGAGAATAGACTGCACAGAGGCAAACCTTCATGGCTTTTTGCAGATCACATCATTCATGTGCTTATCAATGTGTCAAGCTGCCTATCTGCTGATAATAAACTAAGATACATAGTTGAAGCTTTTTTCAATGCCAGATACTTGTTCAAATGGATCTTTTAGCATGGTTCATGCTCATCTGAACTCGCAGCATTTACATTCATTCATTCATTATCCAATGACTGTCGCCCATCTCAGCCGACTCTGGACGAGGGCTGAGTACACCCTGGACAGGTTGCCAGGCCATTGCAGGGCCAACACTCACACATTCACATTCACACTCACACCTAGGGGCGATTTGTAACAGCCAATTTGCCTACTGTGCATGTTTTTGGACTGTGGGAGGAAACTGGAGTACCTGGAGGAAACCCACGCAGGCACGGGGAGAACATGCAAATTCCACACATAAACGCCCGAGCTGGGGATCGAATCCAGGCCTTCTTGCTGTGAGGTGGACATGCTAACAACTACGCCACCGTGCTGCCCAGCATTTACATACCATTGGCAAATATAGTTCTGCTGCAGGTACAGTGGATTAGGGTTTTCCACAGGGCCCAGTTCTTGGTTTGACCATTTTCAATATTTTTACAATATGCATGGGTAATAATATTATGCAAAATCAGAGTCTCAGTTTTTACTGCTATGCTAATGACACACAGATTTATTTACATGCAATCTATCATGTTTTAATTTTATTTAAATCATGTTTTGTAGCATCATAATATTAATAATATGTATAAACAGAGGGGTTTCTGTATGGAGTTTGCACGTTCTTCCCATGTTTGCATGGGTCTCCTCCAGGCGCTCTAATTTCATCCCAGTCCAAAGACATGCACATTAGGCTAATTGGGTATTTACAGTTGCCCCTAGGTTTGAATGTGAGTGTGAAAGTGTACAAGTGTACCCTACCTTCAGTAAAATGTCCTCCAGCCTCCCCCTTTACAATAACAGGGGATAAAGCAGATGCTTCCGCCAAAAGGACCATTTTATAATATACCAATATAGTGTATTGGAACATTTTACTTAGACCTTTGATATGAGGTGCAGGTCAGGATAACAGTGATAATTTAATCAAGTTGATTTAATCAAGAATCTACTGATTAGGTAAAAAGAGCCCAAAAGACAGGTAACCAAATAATGGCTGACTCAGTGCCTGGCTCAAATCACATGAGAGTGTTGTGATACCACAGACCTTAGTACAGTATAAGAGAGGGACTGAGAGAGGAGAGAAGCACATCTCTCATATACATACTCTGTTGTGAGTCTGACAGGTGTCTCTTTGCAAAGATAAATAACTTATCACTTGCTGTTATCAGATGTGTAATTTTGTTGTTTAATTTCAGGGGTTTTTTTGGGTTTTTTTTTACAATTTCTACCACAATAGAATAAGCATAGCGAGATTAAAAGCCCCAGCTTCGGCGTGCAGGAAGTAAATGTTCGTAAACATAATATTCGGTTTTGCCTCTGTGACCTTGAAAAGTAGTTCAAGGTCACTCACACACAAACTCAGCCTAGCACTCATAGTAGTGAACAAGCATACCAAGTTTGAAAGTCCCAGCTTCAGTGCGCAACAAGTAAATGTTCTTTTCTTTTTATCTGTCATGTTGTCAAATTTGAAACCCGTATCTGTACTTTCTCTGGCTCAATGATGAAGTGTGAGCTTCCTAGCATAGTTTTCATATAAGCTCATACTTTTATACATGCCTCTTTTACTGGTGCAAATGACCAGACATTGATTTAATTATTACAGAGGTGTCAAGGTAAGACATATGGTACTTGGAAATGAACTTGGTTAACTGTGGCTTCAGGCAGAGCAGCTGCCTGGTTCAATACAGCAGTCAGCAGTGCACGGTGAGTTAAAAACGTAATATTTGAGACAGCTTCTTGTAAAATTCATTGTTATGTTATAGGCAAAAAATTAACTGATGAACAAATGGCGTTTTCTCAGATTTTGCAAGCTGCAAGGCTGGACGTTGTTAATATTGAAGTAAAGATTAGTAGCTTATAAGGGCCCTTCAGTCACCCTGTGAGTCCAGATGATCTGGGAAGCTAAGTAGGATCAGGCCTGGTTAGTACTTAGATGGGAGACTGCCTGGGAATTCCAGGTAAAGTGGAGGGTTAGGGAAAAAGGCCTGATGACCTAACCTGTAAAAAAATATGTTATGAGAATAGTGAGAACTCTTAATCATGTGAATGGCATTATACAAAACAATACAAGACAAGTGTAAGAAAACTTATCATCCACTCGCTCGCTCTCTCCGTCTCGTTTCGTGTCATTCTAAGCTTGGGAGAGAAACTTTAATAAACAAACAATATACGGAAATATACAAGATTTGTTCATTCAAGCACTCTGAAGAAAGAGTCAAACATCAGCAGTATTTATAGAAGCATGCAGTCTCTGGGGGGTTGTAGTTTTCCACAGAGAATGTGTAAAGTACGTGTAAAGAACAGGGTCAAATAAGGTCACAAGGGGGGATCAACCAATTGAATGTAACTAAGTGCAATTCGGGCTATAAATCTACCTATGGAATGTGTCCAGAAAAATTTAGTAGAAACGCTGATCAGCCATAACCACCACATCACTTGACTGGTCTGCAGCAAGGCATCCCCATATATAGCAGCCTGGGATGCACTGTGTGTTCTAACACCTTTCTATCATAGCATTAACAGTTTCTGGAGTTTGTGCTACAGCAACAGTTCTGTGGGGTCAGACCAAAGGTCTTTGCTCACCACGCACATCAATAGCCACTATGAAGTCAGAGCCTGTCATTCTGTAGCAAGCCAAGGCCATTACTGTTGTTAGCAGCATGCCTCCTTAGGGCCACTTCAAGGAGAGAAGCCTGGGGAATTTGGGCTGATAATGACCCTTGGGCCAAATGAGGCTTACTGGTGAATAAGATGATGTCAAGGTAAAAGGCAGGATTTAGAGTTTTTCAGTCTGTGAGCTTTTTTAAACATTAATTTATTGTTTTAGCCAGTAGACAGACATGGGTACAAATTCCAGCAAACAAAAAGGATATTTTTGATCACAATTTTCAATATCGTAGTCATAGCATATGGATGTGTGAATTGTGGGCAGCACAGCGACGTAGTGTTAAGAATGTCCACCTCACAGAAAGGTCCTGGGTTCTAGTCCTAGTGTCAGCAAGGACTTTTTTTGTGTGGAAAGTGAATGTTCTTCTTGTGCTTGCATGAGTTTCCGCTGGGCACTCCGCTGAGTTTCCTCCCACAGACCAGATACACACATCAGGTTAATTGGCTGTTTTAAATGGCTCCTGGATGTTAGTGTAAATAGTTTTATGTATGGTGACACTACGACGGACTGGCAAGCTGTTCAGACTGTACCCCGACTTCACCCAAAGTCAGCTAAGATAGTCTCCAACCTCCATGTGACCCTAGTAGGATTAAGCAGTTCAGTAAATGAATGAATTAAAGGGCAAATTATTTTATTTCGTTTCCAAAAATGTTTAATGTTTTTTTTTTTTAAAAATGACTTGCAAAGCACCTAACCTGTCATTCAGAACAGTGGTGACACACAGGTGCATCCCAAATGAACAGGTCAAATAACAGAAAATAAAGAGCATGATTTGCAACACCACAAAGTAAACAATAGAGTATAATATGTAATTGTATAGCTTTATATACTGTACTTTCATGTCCCTTAGTCTGTAGTTTGCTACAGACAAGACATAAAGCAGAATTATTAAATTTTACAGATACATTCCTAACTGTATCAGAACACTACTGAATTCAAAGTTTCATCTTAATCAACTACTAAAATCATCTCAAAATTGTTCCCAAGCAACTGAAGGTTGTATCTGCGGTCCACCATCTTAGTTTCATGTTTTTAATGGTTATTATCACGTGTACATTCAACATCGGAGAAAAGCTATTATTTGGTGTCTCTGAAATTTACCTGTTTTTCTAACCATGTCCCTATACTAACTTTGTTCAAACGAAAGATTGAAAATGATTCGGCTGATTTTTTTTTTTTTTTTCAAAAGATAAACTATTTTAGCTGGACCTAGCTTTGAATGAAATTTTTCACATAATACAAAGTAAAGAAAATATTTAAATAATAAAAGACTGTGTATTATTTTCACAATAACTAGTCTATTGTCTCCATTTTATTACGAATGCAAGTTTAAGACATAACTGCATAATGCTGCGGTTAACATACACTAGGTTTTTGTTACATGTGTCACTCCATATAGATATATTTGCATATGTCCTTATTTTTGTGTGGTGTGATGAGCACGTCATGTAAATAGTTGACTAAGAACACCTTCATGTCTGCTGGTTGTGCCTGAGCAATTCATGCAAATAGCCCCAGGCTACAAACCTTGGGTAGCCTTGAAATAGCCCTGGCATTAAAGTGGGGTAGTGGTTAATGAGCCCTGGGCACCCATGGCACACTCGCCAGTTCACTAGTTGTCCTTCATGTACCTGTTATGGTAGGTTTTTATCATTGCATACCAAGAACAGCCCACAAGACTTGTGGGGTATGTTACAAAGTGAACTTAACTTACCAAGGGTTAACTGGTGTAAATCAGTGTTACGATGGCGATTAGAAAGTATGTAAGTTAAATCTGTGTTAACTTATCAGAGTCTGTGTAAGTTCACAGTTTTTTTAAAGTGGAATATTAGGATATTATGAGATTAAAATAACTTACAACAAAGTACAACACTGTCAAAGCAAAAAATACAGAATATATGTTGCCAACACATGAAAAACTTGATGTGTGGTTTGAGTAAGATGGAGCTATGGCACCCACACAGCTTGAAGCTCACTGGAAGTGCTGAGGGAAATGCTTCCAGATCGGGTAAGCTCATTGTATAGGGATGTAGGGTGGCTGGCCCTTTCCTCTGACCTTTGTGAGTTTTTTTCTTTGGGGCTACCTTAAATCATAAGTGTATACTTATCAAATCCAAACTGTTGAAGCCCTTCAGGTTGCTATTCAGCAGGAGATAGCCTCTGTTCAATCCGACATGGCCCATCGAGCCATGGCAGCCTTAAGAAATCACCTTAAAGTTTGTATAGACAATGACAACCACCATGTGAAGGATAACATCTTTTAAACATGATGTAAAAACCAGTATTAAATAAAGTTTCATGTGTGCAAATAATAATTAGATTATTTTTCATCTTTAGATTATCATTTACCCTTAAAATGTGGGGGATTTTATTGGGTCACCCTGTATATTAAAATGAACGTGTAAAATATTTTAATATGTGAAAACAGTCACCCATTAGTCACTAATTAAAATGAAAACTAGTGCAGAATTTGATTTTATATGTTCATTATTTTTATACCAAATGCTATATAATTTTAACTTGTGTATTTCAAACATTAATCTAAACAGTAGTTGATGTTATTGTTAAATTTTAATTTAAATATCATGTGTACTTCAGTCTAGTTAACCATTTGTTGTGATAATGATTAAAGTATCATGTTGCAATATTGAAATATACGGCCATAACTTCGGCTAGAGATCCACGCAGGCCCTCCAAACATTACAGGGCCGTCAGCCTCCTCGCCCCCTTCCAAACGGGACTGGCCACGAGCGGCTGGCGCGCCAGGAGGCTGGAGAAACTGGCCCGTCTCGGCTGTTCGATCTCTGCCACCCTAGAGCGCTCGGGCCCGGGCAGAGGGCCTGCCAGACCCGCCCTCTGGAGCTTGGAAGGGGTGCCCGCGGCCAGCAAACCTCTACCGGCTTCTTCCTGGCCTCTCCGGGGTCCAGGAACCCACACGGTACCCGGCGCGCCGGCTGAGCCCAGGGACCCTGTCGGAACTCAGAGCCCTCTCCGAGCGGTCATACGCCGGTGGATGTTTAGGTCCCTCTTTGTTTATTCTGTTGTTGTTCAATTTATTCTCTATTACACTATAATTACTCAAAAATACTCAATTAAATTAAAATCTCAACACACCAAGTGAGGAAAAGCTTGTTGAAGTTTATTCCAAGTCACAATAAATCCACAA
>JAQMYF010000009.1:13898842-13908897 GCA_030014195.1 Neosilurus mollespiculum | reverse complement strand
ATTCATTCCACCTCAGCTTATGGTTGCACACAGACACTTGTCACTTTATACTGGTCACTTTGCACACAGACACTTGTTACTTTATACTGGTCACTTTGACCGCAGACACTTGACACTTTACATACAGTGTACTGTAAGATTGCCATTGCATTTATATTGTATTTATATTTCATCATATTGCATTTATTCTGCATTTATACTTCATTTTATATATATATTTCTATATGTCATATTTTATTTCTATTTTATTTTATATATTTTTATTTTATATATTTATTTTTATATACTTTTACATTTTTATATTTATATTGACTTTAACTCTAAAGTCCTTTAAATTGTTATTGTTATTTTCTTCTTCATATTGATAGGTTTCATTCTTCAATTTTTTTAGGACAGTCGTAACAAGCATTTCACTACATATTTTACTGTGTATGATTTTGTACGTGACAAATAAATTTGAATTTTAAGACAAATTCTGTACAAATGGATGAAATTTAAGACCATTGTTACCCTCCCAAGGAGTGGAGGAAATAACTAAGTTCACTTCAAGAGTCAGCAAGGTCACTAACTTCTAAGCAACTGAAGGCCTCTGTCCCATTGGCTAATGTTACTATTCATGAGTTCACCATCAGGAGAACACTGACAACAATGGTGTGCATGGCACGGTTGCAAGGAGAAAACCACTGTTCTGCAATAAGAACATTGCTGATCATCTGCAGTTTGCTAAAAGATCACATGGACAAACCAGAGGACTATTGGAAAAGTGTATTGTGGATGGATGAGACCAAAATAAAACCTTTGGTTGAATGAAAAGCATTATATATGGTGAAAGAAAAACACTGAATTCCAGCATAAGAACCTTATTCCATCTGTGAAACATGGTAGTGGTTGTATTATGGTTTGGCCCTGTTTTGCTGCATCTGGGCCAGGACGGCTTGTCATCATTAATGGAACAATGAATTCTGAAAATATCAGGTCATCTATCCATGAACTGAATCTCAAAAGAAAGTGGGTCATGCAGCAAGACAACAATCTTAAGCACACAAGTCGTTCTACCAAAGTATGGTTAAAGAAGATTAAATTCATGTTTTGAATTGGCCAATTCAAAGTCCTGACCTTAATCCAATTGAAATGTTGTGAAAGGACCTGAAGTGAGTAGTTCATGTGAGGAAACCCACCAACATCTCAGATTTGAAGCTGTTCTGTGCGGAGGAATGGCCGAAAAATCCTCCAAGCCGATGTGAAAGACTGATTAACAGTTACCTGAAACATTAAGTTGCAGTTACTGCTGCAAAAGGGGGCCACACCAGATTCAAAAAGGTTTACAAACTTTTGGCACTCACAGATATGTAATAGTGGGTCATGCATGGAGAACATGCAAGTTCCACCTAAATGTCATTTATTGTTTAATTCAATTTTCTGAACTGCTTTATCCTTCATTGGGGTCATGTAGAGGCTGGAGCCCATCCCAGCCAACTCCAGGTGAAGGTGGGGTACCCGTTAAAGGCTCACCAGACCATTGCAGGGCCAACACACATGCAAACATTCACACTCACATTCATACCTTGGGGCAATCAAGACTGTCCAATTAGCCTAATGTGCATGTATTTAACTGTGAGAGGAAACCAGAGCACATGAGAAAACACAGCAAGCATGGGAAGAACATGCAAAATCCACACAGAAACGCTCTCTTCGGGCACGATGCTAGAACCCATTACCTTCTTGGTTTTTACCGTGAGAAGGAAAGGGGTAACCAATACACCCATTTAAATGACACGTAAAAAAAAAAACAAAAAAAACAAAACAAAGATACTTTCCATACTTGAATACCTTTTATGTGAAAATAGAGGAAAACCTTGGTGTCTAAAATGTTCGCAAAAGACTTGTAGGCATCATATTGAGGGTACAACCTAATATGTTAGTAATCAGTTTGATGGGAATTTCAGTAATAATTTGTTTTCTAAACAAAATAACTTTTCAAACTTTGGGGTTAAATTATTTTATCGGTCACCTTTTCGTTAGATTTCATTGCACTCTTTTCCAGTAGCTACTGTCAAAAAGAAACTTTAGTGGATCCTGGGTCTCGCATTAGATTCCTAATGAGCATGCAACAGACAATGCAGGAAAGAAAAAGAAAATCTTAAGATGAGGAAAAAATCTTGAGAAGGAACAGGAATCAAAAAGGAGCCTCTTTTGGATAACACTCAGTAGTGAGATAATTACACTATGCAGGTGAAGAAGATGAATGATGGAAGGATCAGACAGCACCTGAGTAGTTTTACCCACTGCCTTTTTACAAAACCAGGCAGGTTGTATACACACACACACACACACACACACACACACACACACACACACACGCCTTTGGCAATGTGGCATTCCTGCAAGGTCAGTCAATTCTCAAGTAAAATATAGTTATGTAGCATATGGGATGTAGTGACATTTCTAACGATATGCTCAGACTTGGCTATGCATATGTAAAAAAAGACCTTTAGAGTCACACCAAGAGCAAATTGGGATAATTTAATGCCAAAACAAGACCTCTGGCACATGTAACCATAGAATGAGCATATGGTGTACACAATCTGTCCACATCTACAGCATCTTGGCTGAGCATCTGAGATGCATATTCCACAGATGGTTATATATGCACACATCTTCTAGTAAGCCACAAATAGCCCCTTTACAGCAAACATTGATCTGAATTTTTAAAAAATGCTTATGTGGTTTACTAGAAAGGGGCACTGAAAGGGATGCATATTTCTAACCAGTCGAAATGTTAAATTAGTTAGTGAATATTTAATCCATCCATCCATTTTTTAAGATGCTTAATCCTAATTAGGGTCATGGGGAGGCTGGCACCCATCTCAGCCGACTCTGGGCGTGGGTTGGGTATACCCTGGACAGCTCGTCAGGCCAACGCAAGGCTGCATAGTTACTGTCTATGGAAAAAACCTTTCTCACCTTCTGGTCATGACTGTAAGCCAATGCCCAGTCCTCTTGTGAAGGATGAAAAAGCAGACTCAAGACGTAGAAATTTAGACGGTATTTCTGGTAGCTGCCCCCTTCGTCAGAGCTGATGAGGACGCTGCTTTCAAACTCTGGGTCTGTCAACACCATAACCTAATACAGAGAATAATAAAAACAAAATTAAAAAAACAAAGATTTTTTACTAAGGGTTACTTCATTCTCTTACAATTTATTTTTATTTTCAAAAATGTTTGCTGTAATACTGTTTCCCACAGTGGCTTGCAAAAGTATTCACGCCCCTTGAACTTTTCCACATTTTGTCACCACAAACATAAATTTTATTGGGATTTTATGCAACCGGCACAACATAGTGCATAATTGTGAAGTGGAAGGAAAATGATACATGGTTTTGAAAATTCTATACAAATAAAAATGTGTACATTTGTATTCAACCCCCTTTACTGTAATAACTCTAAATAAAATCCAGTGCATCCAACTGCCTCCAGAAGTCACTTAATTTCTAAATAGAGTCCACTTGTGTAATCTAATCTCAGTATAAATACAGCTGTTCTGTGAAGGCCTTTGAGGTTCTTAAGAGAACACACTTGGTGAACAAACAGCATCATAAAGCCCAAGGAACACACTAGACAGGTCAGGTATAAACTTATGGAGAAGTTTAAAGCAGGGTTACATTATAAAAAATATCCCAGGCTTTGGACGTCTCACTGAGCACTGTTCAAGCCATCATCCGGAAATGGAAAAAGTATGCCACAACTCCAAACCTACAAAGACATGGCCGTCCACCTAAACCAATAGGCCAGGCAAGGACAGCATTGATCAGAAAAGCAGCCAAGAGGCCCACTCCACACTGGTAACTCTGGGGAAGCTGCAGAGATCCACATCTCAGGAAGAATCTGTCCACAGGACAACTAAGTCCTGCACTCCACACATTGCTGAAAGAAAACCATAGAACAGTGCATTTTGCCATAAGCCATGTGGGGGACACAGAAAACATGGAAGAACGTCTTCTGGTCAGATGAGACCAAAATTTACATTTCTGGGCAAAATGCAAAATGCTGTGTGTGAAGGAAAACTAACACCATCCCCACCATGGAACATGATGGTGACAGCATCATGCGGTAAGGATGCTTTCCTTTAGCAAGTACAGGGATGTCAGAATTGATGGGATGAAGCCAAATACAGGACAATCTTGGAAGAAAACTTCTTAAAGTCTGCAAACGGCTTGGGTCTGGGGTAGAGGTTCGCCTTCCAACAAGCCAGTGACCCTAAACATACAGACAAAGCTACAATGGAATGGTTTAGATCAAAGTGCATTTAAGTGTCAAAATGGCCCAGTCAAAGTCCAAACTTAAATCCAATTATTATTATTATTATTATTATTATTATTATTATTATTATTATTATTATTATTGTTGTTGTTGTTGTTGTTGTTTTGTTGTTGCTGTTGTTGCTAACTGCTTTAGTATTAACACTGTATGCAAACATAGGAAAAGTAAATTAGAGTTAGATTTTTATGATATATTTTTGACATTTTTAAAGACTGATAGTGGTAAGACATGCTCCATCCCAATGGTAACACATGCTCCATTGTTTGTATGCAACTTGGGTATGCCCTGAACATGAACATTGTTTCTGTATCACTTTTGGCTACCCACTGATTTGTGGACATTCAGCATGTAGAGTTTTCTGCCTGCTAGCTTGCTCTAAATAAACATAATTATGTGAGTCATTTCATTTCCATGCACTAACTTGTTTCCATAATGAACCTACTCTCTTTACTTCAACTGTACTCTCTTTACTTCAACTGTTTTTTTTAACAAATATTCTAGGCCTATGACGCTTATGCTCTTATCCCCAGAGACTGTGCAATCCGAGTGGAGATTGACTGACATGATTTGGGATCAGTGTCCATCGTCATCCTCATAAAAACTTGCACTGAAAATCAAAAACATGGATCTCCTGTGAACCCTGGTGAAGTGACAGGTAAGGCTGCTTCCAATCCAATGATCTACTTTGTCATCAATATAATTTAAACTTAGTTGTTCCTGATATTTGAAAGTTAAACAAGCATTCACTTTAAACAAGCCATCACAATAACATAGGAAAAGTAAATTCATGTAAAACCAAAATTCACTCTAGTGCGAACAACTTTGTTGCTCTGATAAAGTCACCAAGTTGAATGAATTTAGCTGTCTGGGCTGGTTGTGTAAAAAATTATAAGCACACACAAAGAATGATGAAGGCAAACTGAGACTACCACTTACATCCTCTCAAGTAGGTAATATCAACTTAAAATCATATAATATGGTGACAAGAGACAGGAAAAAAGGGGGAAACAAAAGTTATGAAGCCGACAGTTCCATTATGAATCATTACTTGCACATCTTTGCAGAGCTGCTTGGGTTGGCTTTAGAATATATGTATCATTAGTGACTCTCAAGTAAGAATAATAAACATATCTCAAGCTAAGCTACCTGGTGTGATGAAGGTACATAAATACATTGCTTTATTTATAATTAAAATTATAGCTGCCTGACCGTCAGCCAAACTGTATTTCTCACTGCATATTCAAGCTTTCCCCACTCAACCGGATCTGAATTGAAGAAAAAAGGGGGTGCATTTGTCACTGACAAACATCCCACCCCTTTTTCCCTCAGCTTTAACTATGAATCCCTCCAGGCGGTGATTTAGATAAATTGTTTTTCATTAAGTGCCAATAAACAGCCAAGCAAATCGCAGCCTGGATTTGCACATGCTGAGGCCCTTTCAATTTTACCATTCATTATGAGCTAGAGGAGAAGGCACAGGCCCGACTCTCAGTTCTCACTGTCTCCGTAGCTTGTCAGATATAATTTTGCCAGCTTTAAGGGGCTAATCATTCTCTATAACACTGTTTTAAGCAAAAGCATTTATTATGAAAAGGAAATTACTTTTGACCTTGGATTCTTGATGATGTGATTGGAATTTTTCTGAAGTGAGCCAGAAAAAGTCTGTCTTGATACAAGTAAAAAAAAAAAAAAATCACTTGACAATACATATTGGGGTCTCATCACTTGACCCGGAGCTTTACAGAGCTATCATAAAAAGAGCATAAAATGTCTGCTCATGCAAGAATAAAAGCTCTGAGTGTTGAACACCTTCAGAGGGAACTTCGTCCCACATGTTAAACCCCTTAATGTCCTTGGGCTTGTGAATATGGATGTTCATTTCTTGATTTGGGAATAAGTATGGCTACTCCTCTCATGGAAAACTATATGGCCAGGTTTGAATCTTCTGGCAGAGGTACTAGTGTACTAGTACTAGGAAGACTAGGTACTAGTCTTAAATATTGTGGTAATTAGCAGAATTAAAGACTCCCTCAATCTCCACAAGAACATCTGTACCACCAGCCACAAAAAGCCTCAAAACAATCAGCCATTTTTCCCTCCCATTTTTATACTGGTCATAACCTTCACCAGAAGATTATTTTTCACCTCTGTTTGTTTGTTTGTTAGTTTATGTTTGTTTGTGTGGAGCATAACTTAAAAAGTTGAGTAGGTTATGGAACAAGTAACAAACCATACATTTTGAAGGTGGTCCATGCATGGGATCATGCTGGGGGGAAAAATCAATTAACTAGTGGGAGACATTCCATTAAAACTATACCAAGTTATAAAAAAAACCGTCTTAGGCAGACTTTTCAGTTTAATCAATGCACTCTTCACCATAATCCATTTGTGCCTGGAGGAGGTACCTTACACTCCATGACTGCCCCTCTAGTTATAGTTATACTCTCAGGAAGGAGTTCTTTTGAAACTTTGCCAAGCATTTCCAGTGAGGCTGTATAGAGTATCCACTAATGTAGCCTCAGATTCCTGTATTTGGCTGACTGGCACCTGATGTTGTCTTCTGCTGTTGTATCCCAATGTCCATCTCAAGGTCTAGCATGTTGTGCAGTCTGAGATTCTCTTCTGTTCACCACAGATGTAAGGAATGACAGTTTGTGATTCTAAAGACTCCCTGTTTGCTAAGACCAGTCTAGCCATTTATTCTGGTCAAAAATCCCAGGATACCATCAGTTTGTGAAATATTCACACCAGTAATTAAACATATACTCAGTGTGCAATTAAAAAGGAACACCTTGCAGATACAGATCAAGAGCTTCAGATTATCTTCGAATAAAGCATCAATGGGTGAAAAGACACCCATTGATGTCAATGACAGATTTATTCATTGGTCAACAAGCTTTCATGGATGCTGTCTGTGAAGCCCTTGTCACACATTGACGATTTAGCCAGCGTATGTTGATATATGAGAAGCTTGGTGAATATGCTGCCCTACATCCAATATATTATGGGAAAGTTTTGTTTAAGTTACAGCACGCTGATATAAGTGAGGTTATCGGAAAATTTTGTGCATGACCAAAATTTTCAACATATGCTTTCATATGGCTCGTGTGTAAGCTGCCATAAGTTGTAGGTAAGTTATGTGATTGTTTACACATTATTGGTAAGTTACTCATATTGTTGTTGGATATAATGTCTGGCGTAGTTTGAACCTGCATATAACTTATATCAACAAATGCCTAGCCTAAATGCTGCCAGTACGCCCATAATACTGTAGCTGTAAGTTAGAAAGACATTCAGTAAAAGTTCTGTGGTGATCCGGAACACGTCAGGTACGTCTACATACATCAATATATGCTGGAGATAAGTTTGATATAAGTTAGCTATAAGTTTTTGCTAGGTTCTGTATAAGTTACTAATAAGTTATGTATACGTTAAAACAGGAATAATATCGATAGTTCAGTGTATGCCAGCGTTTCATAGAAACATGTCATATGTCACATAAGTTCTGCAAATCGTTAATATTTGACAGGGGCTTGATGTTGATCTAAGAAGGTTCGTCTAAAGTGAAAATAATCTAATCTGAAGCCAGTGGTTATTTTGTTTTCTGCTGCATGAATCTTAAGAAGACTAAGAAGTTCTACTCTGTAGAACTGCTCCAAAGACTCTGCTCTATCCTGACCTCAAAGTCAAGAATTTACTTTGGGAATCAAATGTGTTTCACAGCTCTTTTAGTCTTTTTTAATTTAATTGCTGTCTCTGAGAACTGAGTCTACTTTGGCCCTCAGGCAGATGCTTATAGGCTCATCTGAAATTGCAGGATGAAGGCCATGTTATTAGCCACAACACACGTTCCTGCTGAAGCCTTAATTCTCTTATTGGGCTGCCAGACATCTCGTCACATACCTCCTGCTGTCATTGTGATGAAAAGTGAGAGAGACAGAGAGAAAAACAGAGCAAGAAATTGGAGGCCAGGGCTCCAATGTGTCCGCTACGGCAGCACATATACTAAAAAAGCCAGGGCTGAGCTTTGGTAAAATGTAAAAAACTTGAGTAATGAGGTGAGAAGTGGAGATTACTGAGTCTTTGAAGTATCCAGTTCCAGGCCATAAATTAAAAAAAAATAAAATAAAATAAAATAAAAAATCCTACAAAGAAGATTTTATTCAGGACTTAACAATTGGACACCTGATTGGTGTCTTAACTTACTGCCCTTCCTGTGTCAAACCAATTTCTTTTAAATGAATGTCTATTTTTTTTTTTTTCTTAATCGAGACTCGAAACATACCTTTACAAATTAGCATTTTAATCTGGGTGGATGTGTCATTAATGTTTTACACTCATTAGTGTTTTATACAGTATGTGCATCGACTGCCCTGCTTTGTGCTTGACTCTGGAGAAGGAGGTCAAATAATGCTCTTGAAAAGTTTATAAGCTGTGGTATATGTCTGTAACAATTTTTAGGAGTCCCTAAGAAGATTTCCCTGTGGTTAAAAAGCCAAAGGGAAACAGTACCTGAATATGTAGCAGTAACAGGTTGGAGCGTCAGATATGGGCTTACAGTACTGGCTCCAAGGTGTTGCAAAGCTTCCCAAGAACAGCTGTTGATAGCTGAAAACAGCTTTGAAGATATTAACCGGTCTTAACCAATAAGTCTGTATGAGCTTTATATATGCGCTCTCTCATAAGAGCACAAGATGCAAATTCTTCTAGCATCAGTGAATATGCCACTGTGACAGCCTTGAAAGAATTGACCTACGATTGCCCTATAAATAGCGTTATTAATTACTTACTGGTTTACTATTAACATAATTGATATTTCATGAAGTAATAGTTATTTGCATGATTCTTTGTAACATAATAAAAATAATTTTTGAAAAATTTTAAATAATACAAAAGATCTAATTTCTGATGTAATCTGAAATCGAGGACAATTTAAAAAAAGAAGGGAAAGAGTGTTTTCACAAGATCTTTTTGCCAGTCAATATTTACATGCGTAAGAGTGCTCTTTTATGCTTGTAGATTCTGGTTGTAAATATGAACAAATCCCAGATTAGAAAATATTGGTGAATGTCAGAATCTTTATGAAAAGTGCATAAGTGGGCTTTAAAAAAAGAATTTATTTGTAAGAATGGTTGGTGAGGCCCATTGTCCTTCTGGATGGGCCAATATTGACCAAGTTTTAGTTTTACAAAAAGAGTCAGATTTTAATTTAAAATGCCCTGGAAGTTCATGGAGTCAACGATGCCACAGACCCTATTTTTTCTGGGCCACTAGAGAAAAAACAGCCCCACAACATCACAGAACCACCACCATTTTACAGTTGGGTCAGGTTATTTTCATTGTAGCCATGCTTTTTTTTGAAGCCAAACCCACCTTAAGTGTTTATTGCTAAAAAGCTCAATTTTTGCTCCATCAGAAAATGGTACACTGTTCCAGTCAAAGTTGTAGTAGTTTTCCAAAAACCCAGGTGCTTATACAATATGTGACCCACTCTAGCATAATACGGGTTAAGTAGGAAATTTGACATACTGAGATATTCATGTATTTGGAAAGAGAATTTAATATGCTTCAAAATGAGGTATGGTACATGATTATAGCATGGAAATTGACTGAGTTACATCACTTTGTATGTCGCTTATCAGGAAATGCTACTTTTGAGAAAATAGTTACAGAACCTGTATTTTCTAAATGTTTGCATTTAAAACTCATCAATAAATTAAATGAATGAAGAATATA
>JAQMYF010000009.1:13885584-13892444 GCA_030014195.1 Neosilurus mollespiculum | reverse complement strand
GAAAATCAGCAATGGTTCTTTTACATGCCTCTCACCACAGACAGTGAGAGACATGGCCGGCATTTGATAACCCAGTTGGCTGCACTGGGGGGACAGCAGTGAGAACCCGTCGATAGTGGGGCCTGAACCCCCGACCTTGAGATCAGTAATCCAGCACCTTACCACCAGGCCACCACTGCCCCAGCCACATACATGGAAAGTGCAAATAAATTACTAAAATTAACTGCACATTGTGTGTAAATTGGGTGTGACTTTTTCTGTCATGCCCAATTTATGCTGTGGGCCAGTCAGTGGAGCTGAAAACAACTGTGCAAAAGCAAATATAACTCATCACTCACTTGCCGAACCACTAAATTTTATTAAGGTCAGGGGAAGGCTAGAGTCCATCTCAGCTTACACTTGTCAAATGCATGGTACACCCTGAACAGCTCGTCAGACCACCGCAGATTAATTAAACAAATCATTTAAAATTTATTAGACTATTTCATAACAAAATATTTGACCCTTTTGACATCTCCTAGGATTTCCACCTCGTTCTTTTAAAATATATTGTAAATACTAAGCAGGCAAATAACCTTTGCTATATTGAGAATAAAATGCTTCCCACGTTATTAGTTTATGACTTCTCAAGTGGGAAAGATTGCATTTTATGCAGTGGGCCTCACACATAACTGAATGAGCCCAGTTTATCTGCACTCTTACAATATATTAATAATTCATTTTTTTTCCCTTTGACTGAGTTAAAACTAAGGCAATAGGCAATACAAAAACATGTAGAGAGGACTGGGATCAGAAACATGAATAATGTACGAGTTGAAAGCCACTATTAAACAATAAGATCAGATCAAGAATCCAGAATTTATTTATAGTTATCTGTCAGTTGCTATTAGATCAGAGATTGCGGATAGGGGCAGCTCTTGAAACAAATATAGAAGGTTCCAAACATCTCAGACTATTCTAAAGAGACATTTATTACTATTAATTACACTTTCAATGCTGGAGTAATCCACCTATTACTGGGATTACTGGGATACTGTCTTTATTATACCTTTTACTTCATTGTCCTGAATTTTTACTGCATGATACCATATTATCTACATCATATGTCACCATTCATCCATATTCAGTAACCCTTTATCCTAGATTGTGAAAATGGGAATATGGGAGTATGAAGCCTATCCCAGGAACACTGGGCATTGTTTTGGAAATATGCCCTGGATGGGATACCAGTCAATTACAAGGCCCAACACACATAAATACATTCACTCCAATTGGTAATTTGGAGCTGTTGCACCTATATGTGTAATTATGTACTAAATTCTAGGTAGATAGTTAATAAATCGAGCATGCGCAGCTAGGACACCCCCCTTCCTCATAGTTTTGCTCAAAATAAGAATGAACACAATGGTTGAACGAAGAATTGTGGGGCTGAATTTTCTCTAACCGGGAATGCAGATTTACCACCAACAGTCGTGCCAGAGAGAGATGCAAAGAGCAAAATAGCCTCAATATCCAATCATTCACTTATTCATTCATCTGCTGAGCTGCCTAATCCTACTAACTGTCTCAGGAAGGCTAGCACGTCTCTCAGCCGAATCTGGATAGCTCGCCAGACCATCGCAAGCCAACATCCATACACAACAATTCACACTCACATTCATACCTAGGGGCAATCTGGAACAGCCATTTATTAATCATAATATAAATATTTAGGCAGTGCCTAAAAGCAGGGCTCAGAAAATTTTTGCATTTATTTTCAGTAAAGAAACAGCCAAAATATAACTTGCTGTGTTTTCAGTGGTATTCGAAAACGTATTTCTGCTCAAGAATAAAAACCACTGACCAAACCAAACATTTTTTCGCGAAGTGCAAGTGCACTCAGCGCCGACACCGGCAGTGGTGCACGCATGGGTTGGGTTGCATGTGTGAGCACGTGAGCAGTGATGTGACAACAAAATGCAGCTCATAGCTTTATGAAATTTGCATAAGTATGCAGCTGCACTATAAATAATCTTACAAATAATCTTTGGTCTGTGAGATGAAACCAGAGTACCTGAAGAAAAACCCAAGCAAACATGGGGAGAACATCCAGACACCACACAGAAACACCCTTACCGAGCCCAAAACTCAAAATATTAGAACACCTAATTATTGAGAACTACAGCATTATCAGGATTCAAGCTCTAATCTCCAAGTAAACATTAACAATGTACAATGGAACTCCAGACAGCTGCACCACTCATAAGCCCAATTTTGCAAAATACAACTTAACAAACATTTAATTGCTGAAATAAAAATAGGTATATGTGCAGTATTTATCACAACTGCATATCTACATGCTTCACTGTTAACTTTATGTACATTTACCCGTAAAGTAACGTACTTTACATGACAACTTTACTTTTTTTTGTTGTTTTTTCAACTCTTTCTCCCTATTTTTTTTTCTTAACACGAGCTATGGCCATCATGCATTCCAACAAAATTCCATCATGATCTTTTTCATTCTCAAGTGTCCCTGAGATGGCCCAAAATGATTGCAGACATCCATCAGTAAAGGGAAAAGTTACTTGTTCTGAATATTAGATTGAGGCAAAAAAGCAATCGAAGAAAAAAATCCAATCCAATTCAATTCAGTGAGGATATGCAGACATTCAGAGTGTACTGTAGATGGACTCAAATCTTTTTTTCATGTCTTTTCTGTGAAATAGGCTCTTGACAGCATTATGAACGATTATGCTTAGAATTTCACCAGTGTTTTTCCCTTAATACTCAGAACTCAGATGCCCTGCTAGCCATTTCAAAGAATTGAAACTGTTATTTCATAATTCTTTTGTTATTTTATTAGTTTGTTTTATTGTCTGTAACCAGATATTAGTTTAAACTGGGCGTGACTGAAAAAAAGTCAATAAAGCCCAATTGGGACTGTAAAAAAATCTACAGTCTAAAAGGCTACCTCATTAAAAATTGAAAAAAAAAAAAAAAAAAGCAATTCCACCTGCTCAAAGCAATTTATTGTAATGGCAACTGAATAATTGCTTGAGAAACACTACACATTAGTAAAACTGTAAAACAACAGAAATGGTAATACAATAATTTTTCAGTATTTTCTATATACCGCCTACACTCGTATTTTCATATAATAGAGGAAATTGCCAAGCTTAATGAACATCTTCAGTGATTTTTTTTTCCAAGGGCAGACAATTTAGTAGCATCCCATCTTGTGTATGTTTTGATGGTGAAAGGAGTAATCAGATGCCTTAGCAAAGAAAGAGCATAATGAAAAAAAAATAGTTTTTCACCAAATTTCCTTCATCACTAGTTGATCTAAATATAAATAGATATAAATCTTCAGAAAAAAAATGAATGTGCATCTCATAAATACTTTTGTTTAACCCAAAGGAAAAATGTTCCACCAGTCTCCTTTGTCATTTTTAAATGTTCTCTTGAAGACCGAGTTTTACAACACACCCATACATGAGTTGAATTCTTCCACTAGAATGTGTATATTGGTTAATAAATGTCTATTTGATGTTGTAAAAGATATGCCTTCAGACACTGACATCAACAAATACTGTATATGGGCTGCGCTACCTTAGGGACCACTTTAAGAAATAAAACTGAGATGTTAACCTTCTATGTTCTTGTTAATATTTTATGTTTGTTGCACAGTATTTTTGAAACCATTGCAGGTTAAAATGATACGAAGTCAAAGGAAACATTTCCATACAATTTAAACAGCTAAAAACATAAACCATTTGTTGATGCCTCTTAACATGCTTTGACATGTGCCTCCATATTCTTCATCCAAAACTCATTTTAGGCCAAGTTTTGACCCAGACATAAAACCTGAAAAATCTGAAAATGTTCCAGCCAGACTAAGAGGCTAATGACAATGAGAAGCTCCAAACATGCCAACCTGCTTACATGCCAATGCTACACTTTATCAGTATCCTACAATGTGTCCCTTCTTCCATTCAGGCTTCTCCAGCCATTCAATTCCGGTCTGATTGGAAAGGTCCACACGGAATTCCAATGCCATTGTCTTAAATTCATGTTTATACACCTGCCACTGTGTTCTGATGAAATTGGGAGGAAAGTGTTTGGGGTACACAGATGAATTAAAGGGAAAATGACTATTGTTCAAAGATCTGAAATTCCAATATCTAATATCTAAATTTGTTTTCTTATGTTATAATGCCTGGTTTATTTTAAACCATATAAAGAAGGACTAAAAAAGACTAAGTTCAGTCAGCTCCATAAGTATTGTTAGGCTTTCCCAACTGTTTTAATTTTGTCTCTGTACACCACCACAGTAGATTTAAAATGAGTCAGTTAGGATAATAAGTGTAGTATTTTAGCTATAATTTAAGGCATTTATTAAAAGCATCCCATTAACCTTTTACAAATATTTGGAGTTACAAATATCTGTATAAACAGATACACAAAAACAGAATGATTACTGTTAGTAAGTAAAATATTCAATATTATCAATATGATAAATAGTAGAATGAGATTTTCACACAAATTAATCCGGTATTTTTTGTATGGGGATGTGGATTATATTTAAGATTTCTGAAAGATTTGATGTTAAATGGCTGAAACTTTGCATAGAGTAAATACATCTTACAAGTACTGTAATGTATATATTTTGGACTGAAATTGGCTCTTTGAAAAGTTCAGATTTTGGGATTTCTGCATTGGATAGTGCATTCTGCTGTGGATCTAACTTGATTTATTTAAAAAAATACTTTTTTCTGTAGTAAAATATTGGATTGAATTTATGATGTAGTGACTAAATGATAAATCATTCCAAATCATTGAGCACTGGTCTCTTTTATTTAATTTGGCCAAGCAAAACCCAGATGCATCACTGATTTTAGCAAAACAAAGTACAAAGAATGGTTTATATATACATATTGACATATACTGAATAGAACACAATTCCTCTCTATATAGTAGGCCTACAAAGAAATTCAGAAATATGGAATATAAATTTACAAATACAATATAAATTCTCTCTATAGAATAGGTCTACATATAATTTACTAATGTAATTTAGTAAGAAAGTACATCATTTCTGTTTGTATGCATAACTTACAGTATCTGATGGAGAATTCCCATGTACTGCATGTAGTATTTTTACACTTAATTACACATACTGTATATGATACATGTACATTTGTTTCAATATCCAGATTTAACATAGTAAAACTAGTTACTCTGTATTAAAATGGTTGCATTTTCTAAAATGCTAATGCAATATCTTTCTTAAATTGAAAGTCTACTCTTTAATCATATATTGAGTGACTCTTTGCAAAATCCACTGTGGTGATGTACAGAGACAAATTTACAAAAAAATGTGATAGTGTCCTAATACTTATATAGCTGAATGTAAAGGTTATTATGTAAAGAAAGGGCAAATGTCTTGTTATTGTTACAGTATTGAAGAGCATTCACCAAAGAGTTATTAGTCATTCTTACAGCATAATTTGTGAGTAATGCAATACATGTAAGTGATACAGAGCTTATTTTAACATAAATGACTAAAAGCACTTTCACACGGGCGATTTTATCCCATGAATTACTAGCGGGGGCTGGACCAATTCGGAGCAACCATTTTTTTCTGGAAGTGACATGAACACATTGGGCAGGGTTGTCCCACGCAAGTAAACTAAAGGCTTTTACTTTTGACTAGTTTATTTTGGCCTGTCTGTTGCCTTTTAATGAAGGAATTCCGCAGGAACAGTGTCTGGTTTTATATGTAAAAGCTTGGGCTTTCTTCCAAGTTGTTCTGCAAGGATGTCACGCTGATACCAGGTCGGCTTGAAGTGGTCTTCACAGACTAATAAATTGCATCCAAAAGGAAATGTTTTCAGAGTATAGCCTGTGTCGATGTCATGTAGCCAACATTTTGCCAACTTAAACTTAAATTTGACAAATGAAATTACATGTTAAACATACGTTTCACAAATTTCATAACCTTGACATACACTAGATACAGTTTCATTCGACTGTGCCTGAGTTTGATTTTTCACTCTCCTCACACTGTTCCAGGCCCAAG
Organism: Neosilurus mollespiculum; assembly: GCA_030014195.1. Taxonomy (NCBI): domain Eukaryota; kingdom Metazoa; phylum Chordata; class Actinopteri; order Siluriformes; family Plotosidae; genus Neosilurus; species Neosilurus mollespiculum. Next base: position 13,886,383 of record JAQMYF010000009.1, on the reverse strand, counting down.
CATGCTTATGTCATCACTATGCAACATTTTTTTTTTCTTTTTAAGAGAAGAGATCTTGCATAGCAACAGCATGAAAGACATGACTGTTCTTACATTGTTGCTTAATTGGTGATACACGACCCTCTTACATGCTCTACAGATTTATCAATTATGCAACTCAGTGATTTTCCATCAATGGTTCTGATTGCATAAGCTGATTTCTATGGTGGCAGCTGATGTTGAAGGAAGTATTTGCAGCTTTACTCAATGACTACAATTTGCATTCATCAAAAGAGTAAGAAATAAACCTATTATTAATTCAAATATTCATTTGTTTATTATTCATTTGCATGAACACAGGACTCTCTTGATTCCTGCAGACGTGCTAACTACTATGCCACTATGCCACCCAATAATGAGACTATTGTCAAATGAATTAGAATTGCACTTCATAGCATTTGAGATCTGTACTTAGGCACAGTTATCAATCATACTCATGTGTACTGTGCCTTAATTCAAACTTAACCATGCCCAAGTGCACTTATTTCAAGTGGGCCTGCTGAACCATGGAAGTGTGGCATGCATACTTTCCACTAGTAAAACAAACCAGACCTTTGGAGGTCAGAAGTGCTTGGGCGCAGTATGGACTGCCTAGTGTTATTACACCCATATCACTTGTACACTCATATCTCATAGCTTCATTAGGTTCTATTTTTTAGACTGTTAAATAAAAATAGAGATTATATTATTAAATAAAATAAAATCTAGCCGCAGTGATTATTGCAATAATTATAACTATAATACTAAATAATATAATATA
>JAQMYF010000009.1:13880584-13883084 GCA_030014195.1 Neosilurus mollespiculum | reverse complement strand
TTTTGTTCATTCTAGACTTGTGCAATTCACAATAATCTGTAAAAGAGTATGTCTGACAACAGAACACATTTTGTATGAGAATATTGTGTAACACACAATATTTCAGAGATAAGGGTTGAGAAGATCAAATAGTGCAAAATATTGGAACTTCCAGTTTAATATATGAGGCTTATTTCACTGATTAGAGCTGCAGAGAGCAGTGCAGGTTAATCAGACACTGAGATTCTGACTATGAACCAACTCAAAGATCTGGGTTTAAGCTAATCTAGATGAATGTCTGTGGATTGGTGAAGAAGAGAGGAAAGATACAGTGAAAGGTATAGGGAAAGTATTGATGGGAGCTAAACAAGAGAAAGAGGCCAGAATTCAACCGCTGTTTGTTTATATATACACTACACTGCCAAAAGTATTCGCTTCTGCCTTCACTTAAGAACTTTAGTGACATTCCATTCTTAATCCATAGGGATTAGTATGACATCAGCCCACCCTTTGCTGCTATAACAGCTTCAACTCTTCTGTGCAAGCCTTCCACAAGGTTTAGGATTGTGTTTATGGGAATTTTTGACCATTCTTACAGAAGTGCATTTGTGAGGTCACTATTGTTGGATTGTCCACTCTAATTCTTCCCAAAGGTGTTCTATCGGGTTGAGGTCAGGACACTGTACAGGCCAGTCAAGGGCTTCCACACCACACTCACTCATCCATGTCTTTATGGTCCTTGCTTTGTGCACTGGTGCGCAGTCCTGTTGGAACAGTAAGGGGCCATTCCCAAACTGTTCCCACAAAGTTGTGAGCATGGAATTGTCCAAAATCTCTTGGTATGTTGACGCTTTCAGAATTCCTTTCACTGGAACTAAGGGGCCAAGTCCAGCTCCTGAAAAATAACCCCACACCATAATCCTCCCTCCACCCAACTTTACACTTGCCACAATGCAATCAGACAAGTACCATTCTCCTGGCAACTGCCAAACCCAGACTCATTTATCAGATTTCCAGATGGAGAAGCGTGATTCATCACTCCAGAGAACGGATCTCAACTACTCTAGAGTCCAGTGGCGGGGTGCTTTATACTACTACATCCAACACTTTACATTGCACTTGGTGATGTATGGCTTGGATACAGCTGCTCGGCCATGGAAGCCCATTCAATGAAGCTCTCTATGCACTGTTCTTCAGCTAATATGGAGGCCACATGAAGTTTGGAGATCTGTAGCAGTTGACTCTGCTGAAAGTTCATGACTGAGTTGCTGTTGTTCCCAATCACTTTCACTTTGTTATAATACCACTGACAGTTGACTGTGGAATATTTAGTAGTGAGGAATTTTCACAACTGGACTTGTTGCACAGGTGGCGCGCTACCATGCTGGAAACCAGTGAGCTCCTGAGAGCGACCCATTCTTTCACAAATGTTTGTAGAAGCAGTCTGCATGCCCAGGTGCTTGAATTTATACACCTGTATATAAGTAAACATATATGTATATCAAAGCTGAGAAGTTGAGTTGCAGTGGTCAAGACATCGACAAGGCTAATGTGAAAAAAAAAAAAAATAATAATGTTTAGCTGCAATCAGAAAAAAAGAAGCAGCATTTGATGAAAACAACTTTTTTCCAACTGATAAGTATAGGGAAATGAAAATAGAAAAAAACCTTCTTCCTAAATAAACTATTCTAACATCATTCTAATTCCCAAATAGAATATGAACATATTCACATTTATTCCCAAAGCCTTCTTAAAACCAGGATATTACCTTTCACTCTTCCTAATGTATCTGTGCTTAGATAACATACTTGAGGCTAAAAAATTTCATCAGGACTATAAAAAATGTATTCTGCAATGAAGCCACTAAAGGATTTGGAGGTGTGGGAGATAAGGGGTACTGATAGTACAAAAGGAAGTGGGAGAAGCTGCTTTTATGTGCGTGATGTCTAAAGTAATGACAGGCAACTATAACTTTTTATAACTACCACTAGCACAGCTTATCGCAGCAAGGACAGAAACATTGTACATGCTGTCAGCTTTTCAAGACTGTATCCAGGCACAGCAGCTATCTGAATGTTTTTGAGCTTATGCATGCGGTAAGACATTAATATAATTACACACTCATATGTACCAAAATAAACAAACAAACAAATAAATAAATAAATTACAGATGAACACGAGTGTATCACATACAGTAAACATGCTCACACATGAAACACATTTCAAGGTGTAAAGCAAGTGCAAAGAAAATGAGATAATTAGAGTAAAAATGTCTGAAAGTGTTAGTGGTATATACAGTATATATACAGTGCATATTCAAATTCGAATTCAAATTTTATTCGTCACATACAAATTATACACAGTACAATATGTAGTGAAATGCTTAGTACGACTATCCAAAATGTAGAGAATAAACTATCAAAGTAACAAGAAGAAAAGAACAATAACAAGGACAGTATAAACAAAATGCAATAAAATAGAAAATAAAAAAATATATAGAATAAAATATAATATAAAATAA
>JAQMYF010000009.1:13869140-13880484 GCA_030014195.1 Neosilurus mollespiculum | reverse complement strand
AATAAAATGAAATATAATGTAATGCAGTGGCGATTTTTCAAGTAATTGTCTGTCTGTAAAGTGTCTATGTGCAAAGTGTATGCAGATATAGTGCAAGATAAAGTTTCCCAAATTAGTTAAACCATCATATCACAGACTGCTCTAGAACCTTAAAAATAAATAAATAAATACATAAATAAAGCTGCATTCTGGGGTTTGACAATAATTTATCATATCATATGACCATTGATATCATCAGCCACATGAATACTGTAAGGCCTGCAATGTACATATAACATTGTATATGTGTAATTCAAGATGATGTGGAAAACTATGCACTGTTTCTTGTCTCTGTTATTATTGAAAATCTTTAATATAGACCTTTAAAAAAAAAAAGCAAAATATTATCTTTTCTCTAGAAATGTACAGGGAGCTCCAATGTTTTTAGCCACATAGTACACAGCAGTGCAGATTCTGTACACCTTATCATATATTAGGTCTTTTATACTCAGAAACATCTATATACTTGGAAGTAGTCTTCTTGGACTGTCGTGTGCTTACCTGAATATTCATTTTTATACAATAATGAACAATTATGCACCGAAGGTGAGATGGATGTCACTGGGACTATACAATTTAGTGACATCCACCAAGCCTAACTGAACTAATTGATTTTTTATTTTATTATTATTATTTTTTTTAATGCATCATGACAGACACAGTTAAACTTGAGTGCACACATGAGCAGGTGTCTCCGACTCTCGTAAGTTTACAGTCCCTCTTTAACTGTCTATAAGAGTATATACAATGCAGAAACAATGAAAAGCAAACTAACTATAACATACAATATAAACTCTATACTTTATAAGTAAAGTGTAAGGTGAGCTCTGGACTTTGACCAGGCTAATAGCTCTGGGTAACTAACGGCGTCTGTTCTGATCTGTTCACCCCATTTTCTCAGAAACGCTTTCTAAAGGTGTTTTGTGTATACTATGGGAAACCCAACAATAATATACATTTTTTTTTTTTTTCATTCATGATAATAATACAATACTTGTAACAAGTAGATGTGACAAACTGTGAATGTGTGCCATTTTGATTCATGCGTTTTCCACACAGAATACAGATTTTTAATCCCAAAGTTGTGGACAATAAGATCATGCAATTCCCAGGTGGAGTATATTGTGATAAATATCATGACCATGAATATGTCAGGAATTTTTTTGATAGCATTCTTAGGTAATATAGCCCACCCCTACTGTATTTTATCAGTTTATAATAGATTACTTGTTTATTCATTTGTTTATAATAAGCTTATCATTTTTCTCTAATATATAAAAACCTAAAAACAATGTCAGAGATACCATAAACACATGTACACACACAACAAAGACCAAGTCACCAACTTACGAGTAGTATCATCTCTAATAAACAAGCATATTTAAGCAGAGTCGAAAATTACTTTGGAGAATTGACACCATGTCTTGTTCCCCTCTCACCCCTGAGATGACCAGATAAAATGAGAAACACGTTCTGGAGGAAAAAAGATGGAAGACTTGTTTTGAAAAGGAAACAACTTAAAGAATGTTCTGTTTAGTAAATGAGCAGTAGCTTGACTATGTGTCAGCAGTAGGGAAATGCTCGAGCTGACTGTGATTTCAGGTTTTAAAGACACCTCGTATATAATTTTATTTTAATTGTGTATATATTTAAATTTTATTATGAATTTTTTAGATCACTAAATGATCTTGCACCTTCCATCCATCTATCCATACATTTTCCACTGCTTATTAAAGATTGGGTCATGGAGGCAACAGATCTAGGAGGGAAACTCACGCATCCCTCTTCCCGGTAACACTCTCCAGGTCCTCCTGGTAGATCCCAAGCCATTCTCAGGTCAGAGAGAATATATAATCCCTCCAGCGAGTTCTGGGTCTGCCCCACGGCCTCCTAATTGGACATGCCCAGAAAACCATTAAAGGAAGGCAACTGGGAGGCATCCTAATCAGATGCCCAAACCACCTCAGCTGACTCCTTTCATTGTGGAAGAGCAGTGGCTCTACCCCAACTCACTCTAGATTCTGAAGGCTGAACCCAGACACTCTTTAAAGGAAACTCGTTTAAGCCGATTTAATCCGCAGTCTCATTCTTTTAGTCACTACCCAAATCTCATGGCCAAAGGTGAGTGTAGGAACATTGATGGACTGGTAAATTGAAAGCTTTGACATTCAGCTCAGCTCCCTCTTTATTATAACAGACGCAGCACCGATTGGCCTGTCCATCTCCCACTCCATTCTCCCATCACTCATGAACAAGATCCCAAGACACCTGGACTCCTCATGAGGTGCAGACTCGACTCCAACTTGGAGTAAGCAATCCACCAGAACCATGGCCTCAGATTTGAAGGAGCTGGGTCTCATCCTGGTCACTTCTACTTCATGCTGAAGGTTGCAATTTAAAGAAGCCACATAATACACATAATACAAAGATGCAATCCTGAGGTTCCTAAACCAGACATCCTCCTCTTCATGACTACACCTTCAAATCCTGTCGACGAATAACACAAACAGGATTGGTGACTGATGGACTCCAACACATACTGGAAATGCACTGGAAATGAGATAGCACCTCCATACTTAAAAGAAATGTTGGTAACATGTATCCTGTTCAGGACTTTGTGCTCAACAGGGTAAGGATTGCTTGAGTAACCTAGGTGCACACCTAAGGTTTATGGACATATTTCATATATAACACAGAAACTCTGGAACTCTCTAACTGATTATTTAAGCAACTGCACCTGATGGAGCCCCTTGTTTATTTCTGGGGAAAAATCCTTTCTATTTTTTTCTATATGAGATATTGTATATTGCCATTAGATACTTAGTTTTCTTTTATTGCTGTACTTTTAATTATGTAATGTTATTTTTATTAGTCTTTTTTATTATATATAAACACTATAAAGTACTACTGGATTTTACAAGAAATGGTGCTAGATAAAAAGTCTATTATTATTATTATTATCATCATCATCCTTATTATTCATTCATTCATTATTCATTTTCTAAGCCGCTTAATTCTAATTAGGGTTGCAGAGAGGCTGGCCCCTATCTCAGGTGACTCAGGTGGGGAACACCCTGAACAGTTCACCAGACCACTGAAGGGCCAACACACATACAACTATACACATTCACTAGGGGCAATTTGGAACAGCCAATTAGCCTACTGTGTATGTCTTTGGACTGTGGGAGGAAACCGGAGTACCCGGAAGAAACCCACTCAAGGACAGGGAGAACATGCAAACTCCACACGAAAACCCCCAAGCCCATAATTGTCCAACATAAGACAATCCTCTTTACCAATATTTCCATGGTCCATCTTATAAATGCTATCTTGTTGAAACCATTTTAGCACTATTTGCTTAAACATTTTGTTGCATGGTCCTGGTGTTTATAAAAATAATTTCTCAAAATGCAAACTTAACTAAAATCAAAGTTTAAAACTTTAAGACCCCATCAAGGCACTATTACTCTTGCATGAAAGCAGATAGTTTTTAGGTCTCTCTCTAGAAAGACAATGGCAACACACACACACACACACACACACACACACACACACACACACCACACACACACACACACACACAAGCAAACCAGCTGACCAGGGTTGACTATGGCCTGAAATCATGAGTCATGCTGCATTCACCTCGGGACCTTCTCCTGTCTCTTTCAGCGTGACAAATGCATGCAGCTGATGACGGAATGGACGGATGGAGGGATAAGCTGCTGTCTCGACCATGATGAAGAGCTACATGATTTGGGACAGGTTGGGCACCTTTTGGGCTGATGATGGCTTGGGTTAAGTGTCTTCTGCTTTGATGCAGGCTCACAGAACAGGCAGAATGGTTGTGTGAATTATTAAAAGCTCGGGGGTTGTGGAGACAGGCAGATAGATGGGGAGAGGCAAGGAGGGAGGAGGATACGGACAGTTGTCGCAGCATGTTGCAGACATACTTCTGGGCCATCTGTGCGGGAGTTGTTCCCTCAGGAGAGGAGCATCAGATACAAGGTGACATCTGAAGGATATAGAAGATGAAGGATTCATTTTTTTGGCCTAAATCCGCTTGATTGATGAACAGTATGTCCTGTCGTATCTGGTTAATCCAGTCATCTCTGCTACTATCCATTCATATTCATAGATTATACCTAAGTTATTAAATGAAACAAAGAAAGAAAAAAGCATACATGCAAATGTATAAGCACTATGGTATGTATTCACACACATGCGGCAACCCAATACCCACCTCCCCAAATTTTTCTCTTACGTTTGGTTGTTAATTCACACTCACCAGTCAACGCTCACAGTAGGTACCAACCAGGGAGGTGAAGGTTAAACCAAAATATATGATATGCATTCAAATATTTTTAAATTGTTGTTCATCCTGCATTAAAGGGCAGTGCAATCCTCACAGAGTAAAGATATGTCTACCCTCTTCAACATACATGCTCATGATTGGCTAATTTCATAGTGTCTCACATGGAGGAGGCAGTATTCCATTTCTCCCATCCAGAAAGAATGGCCAATTTTTTCTGCCCTGGCTTCTGAATATGGCTGGCAGTGGCATTGTTGGGATTCAATTTTTTTAGGATTTAATTTTTTCCAAACTGAATGTGCAAAGCCTTATACATCACACTGCTACAAAAACTGCCCAGGTTTTCTCTGGCCAGTCATCTAATGGTAATGCTGAAAAGGGAAGGAGGTTCACTGTGTCTTATCAGTAGAAAACAGAATTTGACTATGAACATTCCACCTTGAAGCACTGACATATTCTTAACAGTTTGAGGGGGAAAATGTGAAAAACATGACCGCTTACACAAGCTAGCTCCATTTTCACTGATAAGCCAGGAACCCCTGCTTCTTAAACCAACCAGCCCAACTTTTATAGCATGCAGACTTACCTGAACTCTAAAAAACCTTATCTTATTTATATATCTTTCATCAGCTTTGTATATTTAAAAGACCTATATATTCTTATTATATGGTTTTGCTGGTTTTATTTTATTCATTTTGTGGTTTTGACTATTTTACTTTCTCCATGATTTGCACCTGTATTGTTTTGCTCTCCTGATTGCTTAAACTTTTCATATTTTGACCACAACTATGCCTGCCATTTTTTTTTTTTTTTTTTAACAAAAATTACATTCAAACCTGTCTGACAGTAGCACTTGTTAACATCTGTGTGGACATGAAAAAACTCCACATGCAACACCAGAGTGGCTCCAAAAAATAAACAAATAAACAAAGTAAATGCAAAAATATATAAAATAATGTTGTAAGGCTAAGATTACATTTAATTACTTGTGTTCAATTCAGCCATATATCTCGTAAATAACATTTTTAAGGTTTAAAGCTTCAGATATGACTTTCTTTTACACAATTCAGGGTTTTAAATTTGTAACGAAAAAGAGGAAAAATTGTAAGGTCTAGTCATGATATTTATAGAATCACAATACTTACAGAATAAAAATGGAATCGGCACCTAGGCATTGTTAGAATATTCTACGGGGTGGTCCCTGGTAATTCCCATCCCTATAACTGATAATTAGTCGAAAAATTGCATTCAGAAGAATTACTCTTCCAATTATCTGGCTATCATCCAATATTTACTTATAAAACTCTATCCACTGCAAACTGGGAACACCTTACACGACCCTAACCTTATTGTTTTCCCATTTTCTTGCTTCCAACACATCAAGAAATGATAATATTCAATAAATGACTGTTGTGTGAATCTGGTACTAGCATAGACGTATCCCACCAATCTCATGGCTGTAATTAGGGCAAAAGGTGGTTCCGAAAAGTACTAACACAGGATAGGATCCTTTAACCATCCTTTAATAATATGATTCTTTAACTATCTCAGTAATTCTGTGATTTTCCTTTTTTAATTTGCTGTTTAATTTTTTCATAAGTGTTGCTCTCATATCTTTCACTTGGCTGTTGTAAGTTGCACTGACTAAATACAACTGATAAAATATTTCTTGTCTCTTCATTTTAAGCTGCAATGCTACAAAAGGTGAACATTTGAAATGGAGCTGATTCTTTTATATCCCTTTTCCCTTTGCATGCTGATTGACTGTTTATGACAATGATCATGCATCTCGTTTGGGATTTGTTTACTCGGCCTTCTAATGAAGAACTTTTCCTACAAATTCCATCCTTACCTCCCTTTTCCTGACAGGATGAATTAAATCACCAGCCTCATATTGTGATTGATGCCAACTTTATGTTCAACTGAACATTTTGTTGCCCCTCTGCTTCCACATGGTGATTGTGAAACTGTGACAAAAGTGATTTCTGAAAGAAGAAAGAACATGACTTCCATCTTTTTCTCTCTCTCCAGTTATCTTCAGTTATCTGTTGCTTTCATCCTGAACAGTCGGCTGCCAGAACCATTTCACTGAACTTTTAACTTGAGTGTCTTCCTTCTGACTAGGATGCGAGAAGTTTTCTTTTCTCTGTTGTGGTACTCCATTGTTTTGGAGGGTGAGTGAGCAGAGGAAAAAAAGCTTTTTAAATTTCTTTATTGAAAATGTATAAAGAGAATTTCCTCAACACACATACCACAATCAGATAACTGATATGTGTTTAGGTGGTGAAACTGTGGGCATATACTGTGGGCACTGGCATGCCAACAGTGACTCTTAATAGGTGCAGGTTTAAACACCCTAGAATTAGATCCCATCAGACAACACACTATTTCACTACCAAAAAACTGCATCCTAATTTCACTTAAAACATCAGTTTAAAGTACATGCACCTGTCATTTTATCATATTTTTTTTCACATGAAAATTCTCACCTTGGGAAGGACCATGTGCATGTTTTCCATTTAGACATTAAACTATAATAAACTGTCTATAGCAGTACTACAGGGACCCAGGAGAGGAGCCTGTGTGCAAAATTAGAGGTTTTTGGAAATGTTTCACTAAAACAGCCTATAATTTACAAAGAAAATAATGCAAGCCTAAAGCTAGAAACAACCAAGAGCTTCAAAAATTACCCCCTTTTTTGTTTATTTATTTGTTTGTTTGTTTGTTTGTTTGTTTGTTTTTTTTGGTTTTAAGGATAAATAAACGATAAATTCATTAGCTAGGAAAATAAAGTTCCTTGTATACTTACTCAATTAGGTTTTATGGCTAAAAAGTATGCCACACAGCAAAAAAATCTTGAGAGAGCGCTTCTGTGTGGAGTTCACATGTCTTCCCTGTGCTTGCGTGGGTTTCACTCTGGGAACACTGGTTTCCTCCCACAGTCAAAAACACATGCACATTAGATCAAAAATTGTCCTTAATTGTTAGTGTGAGTGACAATGGTTGTGTCTATATTGTCCCTGAAATGGACTGGTGAGGTGCTTAGGGTGTATCTTTCCTTCACCCAGAGTTGGCATAGATAGAGTCCAACCTTTCCATGACCCTATTACAATAAAGGGGATCGGTGAATGAATAAATAAAAGAATAAATGGCTAAAAAATGGTATTTAGCTAATTAAATCCATTAATAGAAGGTAATGGCAGCAAATAAGTGTATGAGCATGTATCAGATTCTGTTTAAAAAAAGTTATTAAAGGGCGGCATGGTGATGTAGTGGTTAGCATGTCCGCCTCACAGCAAAAGGTTCCTGGGGTCGAGTCTCGGGCTGAGGTGTTTCTGTGTAGAGTTTGCATATTCTCCCTGTACATGTATGGGTTTCCTCCAGGTACTCCAGTGTCCTCCCACAGTCCAAAAGCATCACATCAGGTTAATTGGCTGCTCTGAAATTACCCCGGTTGTGAATGTGGGTGTTGATGTGAGATAGCTATGTGTGTGTTGCCCTGCGATGGTCTGGCGAGCTGTTCACTGTGTACCCCGCCTTCGTCCAGTGTCGGCTGAGATGCGCACAGCCTCCCTGCGACCCTTAGAGGAGTATGCAGTTCAACAAATGAGTGAGTAAAAGAATAAGTTATTAAAGATGGACTTTCTATGGTTGTGGTATTCCTGAGATTGGGCCCAATATCAGCTCAAGTGAGGAACAGGAGCAGTGCCACTGACAGTGAAGTATTTGACAGTTTTCTGTAATTATAATATTTTGTGCTAACATGTATATTTTGAGATGTAAATACACTCAGAAAAGAATCTTATGTCTTCTGGGGTTGGTTTTTCAAAAGTTATTTGGCAGGCTCAAAGTAATTGGAGCAGATCAAATTAGATTTTAACACTTCTGTTCCTGATTATTTGGATTTGCAATTGGTAATCCAATGCAACTTAAAATCAAAATTAAATGCTACATGTTTTTCCAAACCCAAAGCTAACATGATCAATTTAATCAGTTTAATTGCAAAAAAAGGGTATTGTATTTATACTACCAAGCAAGGTCAATTTTGGGTGGCAACAAATCAAATGTCTTCCTGAAAACACCGATATAGAGTAATAAACACATCTGTTCTATAAAACAATGTGCTCAATATGCATCTGTTGAGACCTAGAATTTGTCTATACACAAGGCAAAAACATAGTTTGTATTAATTTATTTATGCATATATAATTTATTCATTTATTTCAGTTTTGGTTGACATAGTACATATGTTTATTTATTCTGAGCCAAAAGTAGTTATTTTTTTTATTCATTTTGACAGTAAGCCCGTCATCAGCCTGCGAGTCACAGTATTGACGTCACCCGAACGTTTGCCGGTTGTAAAAAGTGTGTGAACATGATGTGAAAGTAAGTGCCGGCTGCTTCTCACGGGGGAAACAAACAACAAAAAAAAAAAAAATCAAGCACCGGGAGAATAAAGTTGCCCAACCTGAGATCCGTGCCTGTGTTCTTTTTAAGGGTGCAACACATCTCTTCAAGATTTTAATTTAGTCTTTTTAACCAAATTTGACAACCCCCCATACCCCCCCCTCCCCCCCCCCCCCCCCACACACACACACAGTTCAAAGAACACAACAAAACATAAGGGCTCATGCCATTTAGGAAGAAAAGCTCATGGATTGAGTGGCATGGAGGCATAGTGTATAGAACATCTGCCTTACAAGAAGGTTCTTGGTTCGAGTCCTGGGCTCACCAAAGCCATTTCTGTGTAGAGTTTGCATGTAAGTGTTTTAACAAACAAATAAATGAATGAGATGATGGATTTGTTTACCACAAAATGCATATTACAAAAACAATGTGGGATGGCCTAAAAAAAAAATCAGGAAAGTTAGTAGCGAAAAGTACATTCACAAGTGTATTTAGAAATGTAGTGCTGCAAAAAGTAAGAATGATGGTGTTGTTAAATGTGCCATTAGGCATGCTATGGTGAATCATTTTTCGAATGATTAAGCTTTCTTTAGTAAAATCAAATTACATTGGTATTAAGTGAATATATAAATAGGTTTGAAAACACTCACTCAGTCACTTACTCACTCATTTACTGAACCACTTAACCCTATTAGGGTTGCGGGGAGGCTGGAGCCTATCTCAGCCAACACAGGGAGAAGACGGGTTTAAAAACAGAAAATAACTAAAACTTTTTTGAAATGTCCAAAACAGGGTAGCTGACTTACACAGATTACCACATACTGATTTTGTGATATCTAGATCAGCATTAGGGAGGCACAGTGGCGTAGTAGTTAGCACGTCTGCCTCATAGCAAGAAGGTCCTGGGTTCGAGTCCTGTGCTTGACACAGAGTCTTTCCTTGCTTGTGTATGTTTCCTCCAGGTACTCCTGTTTCCTCCCACGGTCCAAAGACATGCACATTAGGCTAATTGGCTGTTCCAAATAGCTCCTAGGTGTGGCTGTTAATAGTTGTGTTGGTGTTGCCATGTGATGGCGTGGACTGGTGAGGAGTTCAGGGTGTATCCCGTTTTCACCCAGACTCAGCTGCGATAGACTCCAGCCTCGTCGTGACCCTAGTAGGATTAAGAGGTTCAGCAAATTAATGAATATATGAACAGATCACCATTAGGAAGGCACAGTGGCCTAGTTAGCACATCTGCCCACCAGCAAGAGGGTCCTGGGTTCGAGTCTTGGGCTTGTCAAGATAGTTTCTGTGTGGAGTCTACATGTTCTCCCCATTCTTATGTGGGTTTCCTACAGGAACTCCTGTTTCCTCCCACAGTCCAAAGACATGAAGATTAGGTTAATGAGATATTTTCAGTTGTCCCTAAATGTAAGTGTTCTACGTGTTGAATGTGGCCTTGGGAGGGACTGGTGAGCTCTTCAGTGTGTTCCCTGCTTTCACCTGGAAACGGCTGAGATAGTCTTCCTGCATCTCTACTAGGATTAAGTGATTCAGAATATGAATGAGTTAATAAATGAATAGATCAGTATTATCCAATACCTCAGTGTTTTGTAAAACTTGTACAAAATAACAAAACTCAATTTAATATGGGATGGAAAATTGGGATTAGGTATTTTTTTTTTTTTTTTAATTCATCTAAGTTAAAGATTTTGGCAAACCAGCCCTTGAGATCAATTTAAAATACAAAAATATGAAAATATTAATTATTTAATAGTATCATTATTTTAAATTTAACTGAAAAGATATGACAGCATCTAAAACACAATATCTGCAATATTTTTTTTAATCTGTATTAAGATGTTAATATTATAAAATATATAATAATATTAAATATATATTTTAATTATTGGGTTTAATCCCTTTTTGCACACAATCAAGTCACTACAATAAAAAAAATAAATCAATTAAAAAAAAGAGCTGCTTTTGAAATCACCAAATTAGGAACATCCCACTGTCAGAATTTTTCTGAAGCTGTGAAAAGACACAAGTAAACTTGTTTAACTGCCAATGAAATAACACTCTGAATTAATAGAATGAATGTATAATTAATAATTTATTTACTCAAATCACAAATATGCTATAGTGTCCTCAACTAAAATACCCTTCCTTTATCACCGCCAATCCAGCAGGTTCTATCATGATTGCAACCAAAACTAAACAAGTTCCCTTTTGACTGCCTTGGATGGAAATGTCTTGTAATTTCCATAGTGTCTTCCTCATAGGGCATCTGATGAAGTTCACAATTTACTGCTGTGACAGAAGCTAAATTAGAGGTCTCTATCACATAATGGGAAGCCACACATACATTTAATTAAAAAGGTAATAATTTAAGGAACATCTAAAGAAGCTTGGCTAAATAACAAAATGTGTGAAATTGAAATTGTGGTGCAAAGGTATTAAAATGGTAACTGGGAAAATATTTTAATGTAAAAATCTTAAAATCATAAATTAAAATTACACAAGTTATAGACTATGCATTTTATACTTTTTTATAGTATTTTTTTTACATAAAAATGACATTTAATAAAATGTATTTAAAAGAAA
>JAQMYF010000009.1:13806561-13818133 GCA_030014195.1 Neosilurus mollespiculum | reverse complement strand
ACACACACACACACACACACACACACATACACACACACACACACACACACGTATATATATATACACATATATATATATTTTTTTTTTCCCCACTGTGCTAGCGTGGGTTTCCTCTGAGTGCTCCAGTTTCCTCCTACAGCCCAGTGACATACATAATAGGCTAACTGGATTTTCTCATGTTTGTGATTGTGAATGGTTGTGTGAGTGTTGGGCATGTGTTGGGATAGGGTAGAGCTTCCCCGCAACCCTAATAAAGGATATGGTGGTTTAGAAAATGAAATGAATTAAATATTTTCTCATTTATCCATCACTGACATAGAGACATTCCAATAACCCCCCCCCCCCCCCCCTTACTGCTACCAATACTTGACCTTATAGTACCTGCCTATATGGATACAGATCCGATACCTATTGATTAAAAATATCTGCATCAATGTTTGGTAACAGCAGTGTACAACTTACCCTGTGTAGATCTGCAGACATGAATACATACAGAGAATGAATACCCTAACACATTATTTGTGAATCACTTTATTAATCCATTAACATATGCAACAGTTAAAGATTGGATCTTCAAAGATTATTACAATTCCTGTAAGCAAACTGTTTAGCAAAGTCTCCTAAAATACTTATTTTAAGTTGAGTAATTTGTCCTTTATCTTTGTGAAACCTCTACATTTAATCCATCCAAAGTAAGTACACATGTAAACGGTGAGGACACATAGTTGTTGCAGTGGGCAGCCACATTGCAGCACACAGAAACAGTTGGGGATTAGGTGATTTGCTCAACAGAACTTCAGCCATAAAGGTGTAGAAAGTGGAGGGTGCTGCTCACTCATTCCACTGCCATGCATATTTCTTATGGGTCTGGTCTTCAAATGCTTTAAAAGACTGCTGGTGTTGAATTTGGTACCAATCCTCAAAACTGTATTCTTGCATAAAATACATGTCACTGTTTTACTGGTGGGATTATCCAAAATAAAATATTCCCAAATCAGTGTATTTTCTACAGCGCAGAAAAATAACTGATTTCTCGGACTGAAAACACCAGCTTAATTTGTGTAAAACCATTGTTTTTCATGTGGTATCCGATCAGCACATAGACTTATGTACTTTCCGATACCAATCCGGCATTTTGGCCAGTATCGACAGCATTTCCGATAATGGTATCGGCACAAATCTACACTGGATAAGTTGAATGTCAAGTGTCAGTATTCCTCACTTCCCCCTCGTCCAAGAGAAAGCTAGCCAGAAAATGGCTGCTTTGTTTCAAGACTTTAGGCCTGCTCTTCACAACAAGCCGATAAAGGCACATTTGCTCGAAAAAATGTTGCTTTTAGTGGAAATTGTCTAGAGTTAATCAGAAATGACGTTATTGCTAGCAGAACCTCGGGCTGTCTCACATTGGTTACAATGCGCTTTCCTCCAGACACCCTAATTAGGCTATCCTGCACTCACCACTAGCATAGTAACATGACTGTTTACTTTGAAAATGTTTTAAATTAATAAAAGAACAGTTATTGAATTTGGCTTTTGTGTAATATGGAGAGTATCGGGCTGTACCACACAATTGGTCACACCCTTAACCCTCGATCAAATAATTCTCCATATCATACTTCACCTCATTCAATAACTGCCTATTATCAGTGAAAAATATAAATGAGAGACTGCACTTCAGAGTTTCAGATAGAGCATATGGAGTAGTAAGATAAAGCATGATAAAATGGTGATCTGTAGGAAAAGCAAAATGAAATGAAAAATAAAAATTCACCATTTTAAAAATAAGACATGCAATTCTAATAGTTAGCTCTAAAGTTTCACTGGCACCAGACAGCAATGTTCCTCTTTTTCCTCAAAGGAGGTGCTCCTGTGACACTGAGAAAACACACACACACACACACACACACACACACACACACACACACACACTTAAACGCCAACAGAATAGCCTCACTGACTAGTCATGTTCTTCCCCCCCTAATTAGGTCCTTGGATTTTGCACACAGGTCCTCAGAGTCCTGCCATTGCTGGTCCTTCAAACATCAGGAAAAGCGAAACCCAGAATTATACTGCTTTGCAAAATGCAGTTGTTTTGGCCAGGAGAACAGCATTAGAACAGCAATCAATGTGCTTGCTTCCTGAGACATCTTTGTATGCACATGGGGTTTGGTGCTGTTACCCATCAGCAAATGATGCACCACCACCTGTCAGGTGTATCAGATGGTAGTGCTAGTTGCGACACATTTTAAAAACTGCAGTGGAGATAGAATGACAGCTGTATGTTACCATATTACTCATGTGACTGACAGTCAGTTTGTTTCTGGAATTGAGTATGGTATTGTTGGACAATTCTTATTCTTAGGTATTGCAGATTTTACGCTGCACAGACACAGATAGCTCAAATAGAGCAAAATGATGTCAGTTACATTTTTTTTTCAATATATATAAAGCTGTAAAAAAACCAAATAAACAAAAAAAAAAAAAAACACTTTTCATATAATACCCATGGTGCATTAGTGTATTAATAGTAGCATATTTTAAGTAGGGAGGAAACACAAAGGAGAGACTAGTTATCAGCTATTTCCTCTGCAGGTACAAGCATCACTGGTACCCCACTTCACATCTCTATTCACCATTTGTTGTCCTGTATCATCACTCTTCCTATCCTACCTAAAACCAGCTTTCGTTATTCTTCTCCCACTCAGTATCTCCTTTATCTCTTGTATGCTCTTATATCTCTTATATCCTCTGCCCACTATCTTCAAATCCCAGGAAAACTTCTCACCCTTGGCTCATGGATGTGCTGCATAACATATTCATTCATTCAATTTCTGAACTGCTAAATCCTAATTAGGGGAGGTAAGGCTGACGCCCATCTCAGCCGACTCTGGGCGAGGGCAGAGTACACTCTGGACAGCTCACCAGGTGTTGCGTACCAATCAAAGAGAATTAGGTGTTCCAGAGATAAAGTGGAAGAAATCACTACTTGAAATAGATTTGGCTTCTTACCGTGCTCTCCTGTGCACATTCCCATCTAATGTGACTTCTGCTAAAAGAACCTTCTACAAGGAAAAACTGGACATCTCTGCACAAGATCCTCACAATTTCCACAGCATTGTTTCATTATTACTCAAGTTACTCCTGCCCCATCTTTCCTAAACACCAAAGAATTAGCTTTTTTAACTGAATTAAACAAATCTGTCAGATGTTCACTGCCACCCCAAATCCTTTATTACACATTAATGATTGCTCTCGTAAATCTTTCCAATCTTGAAACAGAAGAGATCCTGTAAGCATTCTCATCATGCTCCAGACCATCTCTTCAGACCTTCTTCACTTCATCACCACTATCATCAATAGCTCAATATATTATCTTGTCATGTACCAACAGCATTTAAAAAAGCTACTTATAACTACTGACCAGTAATATTTTTTTCTGTTTTCATTTGAAAATTCTTGAAAACACTATCTATCACTAGACCAAATGTCTTTCTATCAGAAAGTTGCATAACAACCTCCAGAATTCTAATAATTCTGGTTTTAAACCACATTCCACAGAGACTGCAGCATTTGACACAGTTAACCACAAGGCTCTTTTGTCCATCCTCAGGAGTCCTGGAATTCATGGTTCAAGCATTGTAATGGCTTGTTTCCTACCTGGAAGATCGCTCATATCAGTTTAGATTGAAGGGATCTACATCTGCTTCATGCAGACTGTGTCCCCCAGGGTTCAGTACATAGTCCTCTTCTGTTCTTCCTTAATACTAAGTCTCTCAGTGAAGGTATATCCGCACACAGGTTCTCATACCACTGGCATGCAGATGACACTCAACGTGGCCTCTTTTTTCTTCCTCTGACACTTATGTTGTTGCCTACCTCTCCATGTGTCTGCATATCTCATCATGGATGGCAGCTCACCAGTTGAAGGTTATTCCCTGGTTACTGAACTGCTGTTTATCCCTGCAGATTCAACCCCACATCACGATATTCTAATCTCCTTAGGCAACTCTCTGATCTCTAATTTGGTCACTACACGGAACCTTGTCATCTCAAGGCTGGACTACTGTATGTAACTCAATCCTGGCAGGTCTGCATCTGAGCAATATTCAACCTCTAGAACTGATCCAAATTGTAGCTGCATGACTCGTTTCTTCCAGACCACTCCACAGTTATGCTCTCTACACCGGTTTTTTGTAGCTGCTTGCATCAAACTGCCAAAGTGCAGGCATTTCTTCGTGGAGTTTGCATGCTCTCCTCATGCTTGCATGGCCACTTGAATTAGCACTTTCAGTATCTAGTCTTATGTTCATTAAATAAACAAATAAATCCTGCCAAGAGAGTTTTGACTGACAGTATACACTGCCTGTCCAAGTGAACCTGTGTCAAAATGTATTCAATGATAATGACTTCAAAGCATTTATGTTAGTTGCTCTGAATTAGAGCATCTGCCAAATGTCATAAATGAAAACATAAATGTAAGCATTCTAAAAATCATATCCATCCAAGTTTAACCTGTGTCATGTCTGGCTCCACCTCCCTGTACACAGGTTGCATGCTTTCTGTAGCAGACTTTGACTCATGGCCACTGATATCAAAAAAGATTGTATTGAGCATTAGGCTTTCAATTGTGAACCCATAGGGCAGCCATCTTGATGAGACCTCCATGCTAATAAGACCTAAGTGGAGTAATACAATTAAAAGCCATATTCGCTAATATTAAAATATATATGGAGGGGAAAACACACACACACACACACACACACACACATATATATATATATATATATATATATACACACACACACTTAAATTTTTGCCCCTTGCAAACCAGTCTTTATTTGTTCTCAGATGACACTTTCGGAACTCACAGAGTGCAATTACTAACATGTATGGTGGCTGGCGTGCATGCATGAAGACACCACACATTTGGGTCGAGCTCGTTGAAACTAACGATTGCTAATGAGGACAGATAAGTCGGATGCTATAAAAAGACTCTGTTTTGTTCACCTCAGTGTGAGTTATGGACATCTTGTTAGCCTGTCTGACAATTTGTATAACGTATGTAGTGGGTTTGTGCATAACTATCCATCTGTTTGTTTGTTCATATTCAGTCCATTAGTCAGTTAATCTATTTTTACTTTGTCTACCTGATAGCTAATTTCCTTTATGTAGTTAACCTGTCATTTAGTTGTTATTATATCCTTCATTATTGTTGGCATGACTTTTTGTCTTTTTTTTTTTTTTTGAGTGTCTTTCTTGTATGTCCTTTAATTAATTTACAAATCCACTTTATCCCTCTAGGGTCATGAAGAGGCTGAAGCCTATCTCAGCCTATTTTGGGCAAAAGGGGGGTACACCCTGAACAGCTTGTGAACATGCAAACTCCACACAGAAACACTCTTTCCGAGCCCGGGACTCAAACGCAGGACCTTCTTGCTGTAAGACGGACATGCTAACCACTACACCACTGTTCTGTCCTTGTAGATTAATAAATCTTGGCCTGTGCAATTGCATCTTGCTTTCTCCACTGTATACCCTCCTCCTACTGACAATTTGTAAAAAGTAAAGATATAGTATATGAAAATTATAAGCTATGCATATATTTTGTAATATTATTATTATAATTCTTGAATATTTAATACCGATATAATCCATTTAAATGGTGTTTTGGGGAAATGAAACCATAAAGGGACGTGGACCACAAATAAATAAATAATTATAGTGTTTTTCTACGCAGTGTTTGTGTTATATAATACACGACTCCAACATCCTGCAAAAAGGGTTCGGCTAAATAATTAGTGGCAGAGGGGCCATTAGCTCATGGCTGATAAACAGCATTAGGAAAAAATGCTAGCACAATGATACATCAGACTGAAAAGAGAGGCTGGATCCACTGATCTTGATCCAACCTCTCTTTTCAGGCTACTGCATTCCCTGATCTGTAATAAAAAACAAGTACAAGATTGGAGAGTAAAGATAATAAATAGGAAGAAGAAACAACAAATCAATTTAATCTAAGTGTTATCATTCACACTGAGTGTGATCATTCACATAAGATTTTGCCATGAGCAATAGTGTTAGCTGGGTTGCACAGTGTCATTGAGCTTGACATGAACTTGTATACCTCTCACACTCTTCCCATGTCACTGCTACAGACAACTAAATTCCTTAGAGCACTTTAGGCAAGAGAAGCAGAGTATGGTGGTTATGTACTGGACACCAAATGAAATTGCAGACTGAACAGTCAGGTTTTAATTGAGAGCACATTGGTCAATATTCATAGTGTTCCTATTATTACTGTCCCTAGTGGTTCCCTGTGTGAAACATCTTACCCAGTTCTCAATGCACTTTTGTTTTTCCACTTTCCACTGTTCTGGGAGGGTTCGGTGCCTGTCTCCTCCCTGGCATGTCATTATTCTGTTACACAGTGTGCTCACCTGCTTAGTGCAATCTCTTGATTACTATTTTTACTTGATTTGTTTACTTATACCCTGATGTGACTATGTGTCTTCACAAAGGTTTCACAAATACTTCGTATATTACCTAGCCCTAGATTCCATTCTAGTTCATGTTTCCTGTTGCTTATTTGCCCTTTTGATTTTTTTAGGCCATACCGTGACCACTACGTTTCCTGACTCAGAAGGTTTGATTTATGTAAATTATGACTAAGATAAATCAATTTTATGCAGACATTCTTTGAAGTACCAGAGGATTCAATTACAAAGTAAAAACGCAACATATAAGGAACAGAATAAAGAAATAACTTGATAAAGTGTAAGTGACTATTTTATTTTGGTTAAGAAACAACTAGACCAATAAATAGCATTATTAGTCATATCGTATATCTAGGTAACTGTACATTCATTGCAGATCAAAATGAACAACTAAGCAACTGCTAGCACTAGATGCACTGTTAATAATAAAGAATTACAGGACTCCTGAGTGGCGCATTGTCAAGGAGCATGACTATCAACCTGGAGACAGAGTTAGCCAGGTTAATGCAGGCAGCCATCTGCAGTCGGGAGTTCATGGGAGCTAATTGGCCGGGCCCTCGTGGGAGACAGGGATGATATATGTTCACCTCCCTGTCACTTAATGTGATCACTAGCCAGTCAGCAGTGTTTGTGAGCTCATGCATACAAGAGGGAAAATAATGTTTTAAAGGTCACACGGGTATCAAAATTATTTTTGAATTTTCCAGTTTATATTACATATTAAGGCAGCTTTCATGTGCAAATCCCGAGTTGGTAACTTGTGCTTACCATAATTCTAATTGCACATGAATGCAGCATAACATTCATCCTCTTAATCGTTCTCCAAAAAAAAAAAAAAAATTGCAGATATTGGCTTAATGCAGTGTTAAAGTCCAGTATTGCTAAAGAAAAAAGTTACTGCAAAAAAGTATAGCGTAAAAAGGAATTGCACAAGCGTAAATCTGCTCTTCTCCTGCATATTAAATGTTATAAACTATTTGGATCACTCGATTAATTAATACATACATTAGATGACATGTCAGTATTTCCCATATTTATAGATACTCATATGTGACTAAGTAGAATGAAATAAACAACTCTTGAAAACAAGCTAATGAGGGATGATCTGGGAGCATAAAAACAAATCAATCTCTGATCATACTTTCTTCCTATGCATTATCTAATATTTCATTAAATTATTTGGAAGGTTAACAAAGATCAACTTTATTTGGGGAGCACAGCTTCATGTGCACAGGAATAAATGTGAAGTGGAATTAAGAAGTAGTATCAATCTTTTTATTTCATTTTATTTCATTCTTTTTATTTCAACAGCCAATTAGCCTAATGTACATGTATTTGGACTGTGGGAGAAAACCGGAGTACCCAGAGGAAACCCACACAAGCACGAGGAGAACATGCAAACTTCAAACAGAAACGCCCGAGTCCGGAATTCCAGCCCAAAACCTTCCTGCTGTGAGGCGGACGTGCTAACCACTACACCACTGTGCCGCCCTAAACAAAGTTCAAGATAGTAAACAGAAAATAGTAGTAATAAAAATTGATTAATGTGACACTAGTTTTTTTAAAGTATGACTGAGTATAAGCACGAAGGTCTTTAGTGGAGTAACTGATAAAACGGTGTGCCTAAAATAGAGGCCTTTGTATCGACTCGAATGCCATTGCTGTAATAAAACGATGGCCAGCTGCCAGCCCACTTTTAATTTCCTGAAGCACGCATATCACATATCCGTTATTCTTAGTAATATCTTAAATAGAAAAGTCTCCTGCATTAGATTATGAATCTAATGAAAAGTATTAGGTTAGTGTATAACATATATAGTACACATTCATAGATACAGTAATATTTTTTCTCTGAAAGTTGTATTCAAACTATGTTAGTCAAGTAATATGTCAAAATTACTAACAACAATTATTATTATTATTATTATTATTATTATTACTATTATTATTAATATTATCATCATAATTATTCTTAATTTATGTATAATAATTATTATATTAATAATTACTATGATAACTAAATCTACCAGGTTTTTACACCTGTATTTGACCTCACAATCCATTTATTTATTTGCCGAACCACTTAATCCTACTAGGGGAGGCTGGAGCCCAGCTGGATCAAGATGAAGGTGAACCCCCCCTCAATAGTTTGACAGTCTATTGCAGTGTCAAAATACAACCATTCACACTCACTCGCAATTTGGAAGAGCCAGTTAGCCCAGTGTCCATGCCTTTGGACTGTGGGAGGAAACTGGAGTACCTGTACGCAAGCAAAGAAAGAACATGCAAACTCCACACAGAAATACCTGAGGGATTCCAACCCAGGACCTTCTCGCTGTTAGGTGAACGTGCTAACCACTATGCCACCGTGCCGCCCTGTATGACACATACAATGAAAATTCTTTAACTTTAATTCTTTACCTTATCGTGAGGTTGTGCACTGTATGCGTACAAAACAAAGCAGAGATGGATAAGTATGAAATTTTAAAGCATGGATAGCACGACTTAAGTTAGGTGATGCAATGTTCACATGTTTGATGTTTAAGGCAGCTGCAGTGTTGTTTATCACAACAGGGGATGATAAAACTTTATTTAAGATGTCAACAGCCTTGGTCATCACGCAATCTCACTTCTAATCCTCCATGACATGATATGAAAAGATTTTTGAATTTGAGTTAAAGTAGCTTCTGGACAGAGTGAAATGCCTTCCAGATATATTGATATGAATAGTACAGTGGCATAGGGGTTAGCACGTCTGCCTCTCAGCAAGAAGGTCCTGGGCTTAAAACCCAGGCTCAGCAAGGGCGTTTCTGTGTGGGGTTTGCATGTGGTGCCTATGTTTGTATGGGTTTCCTCCATAGTCCAAAGACATATACATTACTCTAATTGCAGCTAGGTGTGAGTGTGAATGGCTGAGGCCCTGCGATATGGCGAGCTGTTTAGGGATGTACTTCCTTTTCACCCAGAGTTGGCTGATGGAGGCTACAGCCTCCCTGTCATGCTTGAAGTATTAAGCAGTTTGGCAAATGAATGAATACTGCTACAAGTATACTATGTTTTTGCATACATATGTGTGAAAAGTTTTTAACTAGTTTTTAACTTTTTATTTATTTATTTATTTGTTTGTTTGTTTGTTTATTTATTTGTTTATTTATTTTTATTTTTTTAACTAAGTTGGCTAATACAGCCCTGCGAGTCAGTTCTGTGGTTTTGGGTGTCAAACTAAAAATTTAATTAAAAAAATTATCTGGTTCTTACCATTTGTTAATGCAGTGTGCCATGTTTGGTGAAACCGAAGAGCATATTATTAAAAAAAAAGAAAAACACCTCATATCAACTGTCATGGGGTCATGAATCATTGCAGTGTTTTTCAGACATGGCTTCAGTATTTAGCCTTATTTTAAGTTAAATAAATACATGAGATTAGATTTACACAATCTTAAGCCCTTAATTGGACCAGATTAATTTTTTTTTTTTATTATTATTATTTCTTGATGCATAAAACCAAAATAGTGAAAGGTGGTGTGCTTTATGTTTGTATGTTTTCAGTAGTATTGGTGTTTTTCTGAAAGTTTCAGTTGAATAATTTTCGAAACTGACTTTAATGTCTAGTTAACATCATCACCAAATTAAAATTAAATATTAAATATCAAAGCAACTATGTTCTTGTATTATATAAAATAAATATAGTTATTTTTAAATCCAAAACATCTAACCTGCCAACAATTATTATGCTAATAAAGTCATCAGAATCTAAAGTACAAAAGCAAAACCGCAACAAGGAATCAATTCCACACTCTGAAGCAAAGGCCTCATTATCCACTTAGAGTACAATGTCCCTTTAAGTGATTTCGTCTAAACCAATTAACAATAGAAAAGGTCTCCGTCTGCGAAGACAGAGATAAAGAAAGATTGGTCTTCAATCTTAATTTGACCATGCGCCCTAATGCTTTTAAATTGAATTTAGCATATTTGACAGAACACTGTAATATTAGAGAATGGGAAAAGAAAATGGGCCATGAAACGTTTGGACATTTTACTTTTTCACATTGTATTAAACTACCCTTTCTTTTCAACTATTTTTATAATGTGCATGCTTAAAGGAGCTTATTTTGATCAAGCTAAAAATGAATGGAAGATGGCTAGAAATAAATTTCATTTATAATCCTTTTAAATAAAGGGATCTGTTTTACGTTATATGTTGGTATATTTTATTACATGTGCACTGAGATCATGTCACACTGCATTTGTACACAGTTGTAGATGGCAATAATATGAACCTTGATAATGAATCTTTTTAAAGAAATTCCTACCTTCAACAGAAAAAAAAAATCAGCAACCATAAATACGGTAGAAGAGATAATAATCAGATTTTGATACTATCCCCCAAAGCGTCTGAATGTATTACTTATTTATTTATTTATTTGTTTATTTTATTTTATTATTTATTCAAGTAAAAATACAGCAGCTTGCTGATGAAACCAAAACGGTCAACATATTAATCAGAAATATTAATAGACAAGTTGGTCAGGGGGCGGCATGCATTTCCACGTGCTTATGTGGGTTTCCTGCAGGTACTCCAGTTTCATCCCACTGTCCAAAGACATGCCCATTAGGCGAACTGGCTGTTCTAACTTGCCCCTGTAATGGACTGGCAGGCTGTTTAGGGTTGCACCCTGCTTTCACCCAGAGTGGGCTGGCATAGGCTCCAGACCTGTATTCCAAGTAAGATTAAGCTTTCATCAAATAAATGAGTGTATGAATGAGCTTGATCAGGGTTCTCATCCTTATCCATTTACACAGGTATAACAACTATAACATATCTTCATTCAATGGTCTATCTATATTCAGAACATCATAGCAAGGTTGTCTCAAAAAAGCTTCTACTGTAATGTGAAAAGGATATAATTATTGTTGTACGTAATGTATTGGCATAATAAGGGCATTGAAGATTATCAGTACATTAAGAAGTGTATTCCTTGATATCCTGCACACGCGCGGGCACGCGCACACACACACACACACACACACACACACACACACACACACACACACACACACACACACACACACACACA
>JAQMYF010000009.1:13776018-13790918 GCA_030014195.1 Neosilurus mollespiculum | reverse complement strand
AACACTGCTCAGGATGTTTTATGAGTCTGTTGTGGCCAGCGCTATTCTCTATGCTGTTGCATGCTGGGGCAGCAGGCGCAAACAAACTGAATAAACTGACCTGCAAGGCCAGTAACGTTGTGGGGATGGAGCTGGACTCTTTGATGGTAGTGTTGGAAAGGCGAGTGTTAGCCAAAATAAAGACAATATTGGACAATACCTCCCACCCACTTCACAACCTGCTGATCAGTCACAGGAGCACATTCAGTGAGAGACTGATACTACCTAAATGCTCTGCTGAATGGCACAGGAAATAATTTCTACCTGTGACCATAAAACTGTACAACTCCTTCATATAGCTATTATTATCCACTGTTATACACTTGCATAGTTGTACAGATACACTTGTATAGATTCACATTTGTATAGATATTAGTAACTTAAAATATAATATATATATATATATATATATATTATATTCTGATTGATTCTGTGTACATCATATACAAACTATTACCTTAACAATTACCAATTCTGTATTTATTGTACTATGTGTTAGTTTTTATTCTTTACTTTATATTTTATCTTAATTTTATGTTAATTTTATGTGCAGTAATTGTTTCTTATGTGTAATATTGAGGGGGCTCTGCGTCCAAGAATTTCACTGCCAGTAGTGATGTTCAATTGTTACCTTCATATGACAATACAATTTCAGTCATTCATTTTCTGAACTGCTTAATCCTAATTAGGGTCACGGGGAGGCTGGTGCCCATCTCAGCTGAGGGCAGAGTACACCCTGGACAGCTTGCCAAGCCATCACAGGGCAGAAACTCGCTATGCAGCCTACTCTTTATGAAAATCAGCAATGGTTCTTTTACATGCCTCTCGCCACAGACAGTGAGAGACATGGCCAGCCTTTGATGACCCAGTTAGCTGCACTGGGGGGGACAGCAGTGAGAACCCATTGATAGTGGGGCTTGAATCCCTGACCTTGCGGTCAATAATCCAGCACCCTTCCACCAGGCCACCACTGCTCACAATAAAACTTGAAACTTGAAATTAAGATAGAGAACCTATAATAACAATAGGCACATGGCTAATCTCTTCTTATATCTTCATCTAACATTGCACTAAGAGACTAATATATTGAAATTCAAACATGGTGAATTAAGCTTCAATAAAAGTTTTGTGGTAGCCAAGAGAAAGCGAGGCAGTTCAGTGCAGTTTTACTGCATTGGCAAGCAAGAGCAATAAATTCATCCCTCTGAACAAGTGCTTCTATAACTGATAGGATGAATTATTCAGGTTTAGAGTTGACCTGTGCTTGAGGAATTCATGAAAATGATGTGTCTCACATATTTATTGGCAGCCGGAACACCTGCCCTTAGACATTTATTAGAAGTACATTTTTAAGTAAATGGAAACGGTTTTTCAGTCTTTTTTAGTACAGCATTTTGTGGCAACATTTTTCATTCATTCGCCTAACCACTTAAACTTATTACGGCCACAAGGAAGCTGTGCTCATCTCAGCCGACATTGGGCAAAGGCAGGGTACACCCTCAGCAGCTTGTCAGACCATTGCAGGGCCAGCACACACCCAACCATTCACACTCACATCCGCAACTAGGGGCAATTTGGAAGAGCCAGTTACTCTAATGTGCATGTCTTTGGACTGTGGAAGGAAACCAGAGTACCCAGAGGAAACCCATGCCCTTGGGCCTTGAGTGGGAACTTAACGGACCTAATCCACCTCTTAATACCACCACTATCTCGTCGCAATTATAGGACCCATCAGTAATATAAAAAACGCAATATAACAAGGCCTGGCATTACAGAGAGAGAGGCATTTCATGTATTGAGGGTTCATTCATTCATTCATTTTGCTTAATCCTAATTACGGTTGCGGGGAGGCTGGCACCCATCTCACCCAACTCTGGGCGAGGGCAGAGTACACCCTGGACAGCTCACTAGACCATCGCAGGGCAGAGATTGACGAAAATCAATGCTTCTTTTACACGCCTCTCACAATAGACAGTAAGAGACATGGCCAGCCTTTGATAACCCAGTTAGCTGCACTGGGGTCAAGAAACCCAGTTAACCCTTTAGCATTATGTAACTTCCACTGGTGACCAGTGGAAGCTATCGGTAAATTTGGCGCGCAGCCATATGTAACAAGCGTAAATGTAACGGCTCGATGAAGGGTTCAGAATCAATATTTATCTAATACATGACAAAAACATTAACAATTTAAATCAAATACATCATACTCACCAGAGATGCTGATCATTTATAGACAAAATCCGAACTTGGCTTGTCGAACAGTTTTGCTCTGACCAACCAATCAGAGGACGGAAAAATGCTGACGTTATTGTGGGCCCTGTGACGCGAATTTGAAATCTGATTGGGTAAAGAAACAGCCCCATCGCTAATATAGTTTAAGTGAAATCGGCGCCCTGATGGCCCGCACTGAGTATGAGATAGATAACAAGGTGAAGGCAGCACTGCTATAGTTATATCCCTGCTACTTTTACAGAGAGCAATCATACTCTAGAGCAGAGAATCCTCAGTCAAAGCAAATAGCGGATGTTAGGGTCACACATACACACACACACACACACACACACACACACACACGCACAAATTCAGAACCTGATATAATAACATTAGCATTCATATAGTGACAGATAAAATAGAACAATTACTTTTTTTATGGATATATTATTATATTCATATATAATATTAATTTTTCTTTTTTTTCTTTTTTGGTGTGTGTGTGATTTATGTTAACATGTTACATAATGTTACTCTGGTTGCATTAACTCAGACCCCTAGTTTAATGCATACAGTGATAGACTCGAGATGAACCGTAGAGTTCAAGCAGTCAAAACCAAATCAGCAGGCAAAGTACATAGATGAGTAAACAGTGAGGCAAACAGCAATCACAAGAACAATCCAAATTCATTGTTATAGCTAGCGAGGGTCAGGCAAACTGCTAACAACAACAGAGAAAGAAAATTAAAATACCCCCCCAAAAAAAGGGTCAAACAATAATAATAATAATAATAATAATAATAATAATAATAATAAAAGCTCAAATAAAGTAGCTTAGCATACATTGAAAGGGTGACAGGGATTGTCTCACTAAGTGTGTGTGCGAGTGTGTGTGTGTGTGTGTGTGTGTGTGTGTGTGTGTGTGTGTGTGTGTGTGTGTGTGTGTAAAATCAGAAGTAAAGGAAGTCTGAGCAGGTAAGAGCTTGAGCGAGCCATGTTTGGATGCTGTGTTTGCTCATGGGAGTTTGAGTCGACCATTAGTTCCAGTGTGGATGTGACAGCTGTTTAGTTGTGATTAGTGTTGGTGGGACAAAAGCAATGTAAAAAAATGTAGCGACATGAGAGAAACAAGAGAAAAAGCACTGCGAGTGAAAAACTGAGACAGGTAAAAGCTAAAGAGAAACAGATGTAAGTCATGTGAAAATAAAGGACTTGTAACTTGTGTATTTAGCATAGCCTCAACATGAACTTTGAACAGTATAAGAGGGCAGAGATACACTGCACAGCCAAAAATAACTGTGCTCTGTAATATTTTGTTGTACAGCTTTTAGCCTTGATTACAGCGCGTAATCGCCGTGGCATTGTTGCTTCACTTGGTCAGGTCGAGGCTCAGCAACATTATGTGACAATAAAATGAGGTCAGCCGATGACATTGTACTAAATGAGCAGGTTATCACATCAGTTAACTTTTTCTTCCCACATGGCACGGAAACATCATTGCAGTTCAAATGGTGAAAGAGTGATTCAGGGAGCATGAGGAATCATTTTTACACATGAACTGACACCACAGAGTCCTGACCTTAGCCCTATTCTTCGGGATGTGTAGGAGAAGACTTTATGAAGTGGTCTGAGTTTTCCATCATCAGTTCAAGATGTCTATGAAAAATTAACCCAACTCTGGATGAAAATAAATGTTATGATATTGTTTAAGTTTGTCGAAACAATGCCATGGTGATTGCATGCAGTAATCAAGGCTAAAGGTTCTCCAAAAATATTACTTTGAGCAATCTTTTTTTTCTTTCTTTTGGCCAGACAGTGCATTTTTCTTAATGATTATAGAAGTTTTGATGATATTAGAAGTACCTATGAGCATCTTCACCAAATGCCTTATCCTGGTAATGCAATTATAATAGTATCAGTAAGATTAAAGTCATCTACAGAAAATGTGTTAATTAAATGAGCTACAAATAAGATGTACAGACCAAACTGGACCTATGCACAATGAATTCTATAAAACAGGTTTCCAGTCATCATGGCAGATGAGTTTGACTCCTGGATGATGGCTCGTGTCATAAAGTCCGTCACATGGATGATTTTAGACCTTTCCTAAGTTAAATGAAGCCAAAAGGCCGAACAATGGTACATTAGAAACAATAATGTACCAAACAAGTGACGAAATGAGTACGATGTGTAATATCTCCTCTGAGAACACCCAAAAATTGTGTTTATAATGGTTACAATTATATCTGTGAGATAATGCAATGAGACAAAACGTCATTGTTTTCGTTCTCATCAAGGTCCACTGCTTTATCTCATTTCCAAGGTGCAAGACTGGAACTTCCATTAGGAAGCCGAGCTGTCAGTTGGACACACAAAACAAATGGTACACTTACTTTTTTGAAAATTCATCATTTTCATAGAGGATGCACCAGGAGAAAGCAACCCAGTTTTGGCTAATGTGTAGAAGGTGGATTAAAAAATAAAATGTAATCTTATCTATATTACATAATGCACCATTACAGAAAGCTGACATGCATTTTTTAATATAGGATCCCTGATGACAGTGGTAATTATTGGTTTGCTTTTCACATACCACCCCACTCTAGAATAAACTCTCTTTGTGCTTTGGTATTGTGTTAACAAGCTGCGCTGTTCAGGCCCCACAGTCCAATATGAACCATATCAGACATTCTGGGGCCTTAAGAGAAAGGGTAAACATGGCCAACAGCTAAGCCAGTAGCATTTTTCTTTATTTTCCAATTTATTAACTGCCAACAGTTTGCAACCTGAAAGAGCACCGGTAAAGGTTTCTAAATATCAAATGAAACCTGCATTTCTGTCTTCATTCATATATTGTGTTTATGGCTTTTCAACATTCCATCTAAGTTCCTGGTGGCTTGCTCCACTGACTTTACTATGACATTGAACTGCCACATAATTCAATTTCACTTTAATAACAACCAGCTCATCTGGGGTTTTCTAGCCTTGTGTGTTAGTGGGTCTCTCCTCCCAAAATCCTCCACAATGAAAGTTGTGACACAATTGGATTGCATCTCTTGTACTCACTGCCAAAAGAGTTCATTAATATTTCTTGACCTTCAGTACACTTGAATATGATTTTCTGGGTGATGGGAATGACTTAATTTAGACTGGAAATGAATAAAAAAAAATAGCAGTTACTGACTTTACCACTACGAACGTACAGGCATGGGATTACCAATAAGTACTTTATACAGCCATTTTTCCTTCAGTATAGTCAAGTTATTTTATAATGATTTGAATATCAGAGAAATTCCTGGATTCATAATAGTGCATCCTGACACAAAAGTACCCTAACATCCAGAATGCATTTCACAAGTATGTGATTCTGGAGCCTATCTTGAGAAAAACACCCTTTATGGGACAGCAGTGCATTGTAATGCTTTACTAATGAAGGAGGCATTAGGAGTAGTCTCTTTCTCTATTTTTCTTTATCTATCGCCCACACTGCATATTTATATTCTCTCATCTCATAGAAAGAATTCATCATTCTCATTAAATACAGACATTGGTATACCCCAGGAATATGTTCTGGGCTCTCTTTTTTTTTTATCAGTACTGTTACTCAATGGGATATTTTCACAAGATTCCTATTCTTTTCCTGAATAAAATACATATTTGAGGTGCTCATTTTATTTTCCCATTCCCTGGTTCATCTATAATGACATATGGAGGTAGTCTACCTTTTCAATTTTGCAAAAAAAAAAAAAAAAAAAAAAAAAAAAAAAAAAAAAAAAAAAAAACTAAGGTGTTTCTTGCAGGCTCTGTTTCCATTTAGAAGACTATATTAGCCACAGACACATACAGATCTAGATATATGGCTGTGTCAGAGAAAGATTAATAACCAGTGCGTGCATTAGGAATGATTTTGCCCTGTCAGTTCATAGTTTAAGATAAGTAGAAGGAATTCTATGAGTTATACTTTTTAGAATTTGATAAAAAAAAAAAAAAAACATTTGAAATATCAACAGACGTCCCTTCTAGCATTATCTTTTCCAAAATGACAAACAAGATGGCTTTAAAAAGAATTGTCGCTTGTATTGAAGAATGACAGACTCAATCCTCATATAATAAATACAGAATGCAAAATAATAGAATACATTTGTCAAAATGAAATATCCAGTATTTTATAGAAGGAAAAACAACTTGAAACAGACAACACACTGACACTTCAACAATAATGGTAAATGGCTGGCTAAAAAACATTTCAATTACAACTTAAGCCATATACAAGCTTTCTCTGGAATGAATGTCTCCAGTGGAATTAAAGGCTCTTGCCTGTTTAGTCATGCTCCAAAGCTGAATGTAGTTAATTGTCCTTCAGTCACTCTCCTCCCTGGGAGAAACTGCAAAATCATGACGGCAGCTTTTGATCTGAGGCTAAAACTGGGTTTGTTGCAGTCAGCTTCAATCGGGTGTGCCAAGAACATGAGATGTGAAAGCTTTAGGACTGGCACGAAGAGTGAGGGCATTTTAGCACACATCCCCAGAAAGGTAAATCCTTGGGATTTGAGAACAGATGGGGGAAGGGTTTACCAAGATTTGAAAGTTTGATTCTGTCTCTGCTTTCTTGGGATACCAAACTTCATTAGAGATTGGAAGGAACTTCTGTCTTTGAAACAATTATTTTTCTTTCTTTATTTTACTTGTTTTGTGTCATAGATGTCCCTGTTCTGAGAACACTTTAGCATCTAAGTTAGTGCTGTTTGCACTTGTCTTCCATTTGATTTTATTTATTTTTATTTAATCTTGTCTCCACCCCTGTTATGTCACTGGTTTGTTCCCCTACATGTAAAATGTGTGTGCCTGTCCTATCTGGCCCTGAAATTATTTGTGTAATCACTGTAAGGTTTCACTGTATATTTTTATACCACAATGAGTCTTGAGTCATGACTTTAGCTTACATGTTTTGATGTTGACCAGGAACTACTTCTTCTTTTGTATAACATTAGTAAGTGGCAGGAAAAATTATCAGTTTAATCTGTAAATATATGGCAACCCATATAGTATGTGAACTTTGCAAAGCATTGAAAAGATTATGTCGTCACAATACTCAAACTGTGCAAGAATAAATGCATGAATATTCAAGTGCTTAGAAGACATCAAAACCATCAGGTGCTTACTTTAGGAGAAAAGGGGGAGAAATGGGAGAAAAATGGGAAAAAGATAAAAGCAGACAACTGTGTTTTGCCGAGAGTGCCATTATAGGCTTGAACCACTACTGACGGTGGTCATCTGAGCTTTGACACCCTTTATGGTCCTTGTTATTTATTTATCCTCCCCCCCCTCCCCCCCCCCCATCTGTTGATTGATTCCCATTAATAAATAATAGGTTGAGGACCTACACTAGTGTCCTTTTTCCTCAGCCCAGATTTTCCATTTAATTTCTATTACAGGATTACTCCTAGTGCAAACCTCCACCAAGCCACAGAAATTAAGTGCAAAGCACCCCTGCACGGCCTGCTATACTACCACACTTCCAAATAAAAATTAAATTACAAATGCTAAATATAAGTTGTCACCACATGGGCAATCTGGATGAGATCCACATGAAACTCTGTCTGACACCAAAGCTTCTGATTGTGAATTTCTGAAATTCTGATAATTTTTTTTGCATTTTTTTTTGTGACATCATCAGTGTGGGATTCTTTATCAAAAATTAATGGACACATCCAAGCCTGATCACCTATCCATCAAGGAAAATTCAGATTGATCTGTTAGGGCAGTTAGCACGACCACCAAGCAGGTACTAGGTTTGAGTCTCTGGCTTGGCTAGAGTGTTTCTGCGTGGAGTTTCCATGTTCTCCTTGTGCTTGCGTGGGTACCCTCTGGTTACTCCAGTTTCCTCCCACAGTCCATAAACATGCACACTAGGCTAATTAACTGTTCCAAATTCCAAATCCACTAGTATGAATGTGAATGTTGGTGTGAGTGTGTTGGCCCGCTGATGGTCTGGTGAGCTGTTCAGGGCGTCTTTGTCCAGTGGTGGCTGAGATAGGCTCCAGCCTTCCCATAACCCTAACAGGATTAAGCAGTTTGGCAAATGAGTGAGTTGGTGAGTGAGATTGATCTGTCAAAAACCGTGGACAGTAAGTTGCTAAGTCAGACAAACAAACAAAAATAAACCCATGCTGATGAAAACATACCCTCTTCGTCAAAGGTAATAAAAGTTTGCTTGTTCCTACTGAGTACATCATTTGTAATTACTGAAAACTCTTTGGTTGAAAAGGTTACTGCCTAGCTCAAAAACCTTCTGTAATCTACAATCATTTGAAGGCCCGCTTCAGTTTTCTCACCAAATTATATTCTCAAACAATGCAGAAATTACAGTAGCATCCATTTGTGTCCGTTTTTAATGAAGTGACTAAACATGGCCTTGGGCTTGCTTTCTGAGCTGCATGGTAATGACCCTATTACCTTTGCACGCATACACAGACCCACGCACACTTAATGTTTTATGTGCTGCTCAGAAGTCCAAGTCTTATTTTTTTAAGCCTAATAGCCTTAAAGTTGCTGCTTGCAAAAAGAAGATAAGGACTCCACAGGCAATGGTTCCTAATGAATTGCTTTGTAAGGTGGGATACCAAACAGATACTTCAAATCCTGTTAGTATTACAAACAAGGGTGTTCACAAATAAGTAATATAATTAAGGACAAAGAAAGCAAACATGAACATTATTAAAAATTGCAGGCATTACTTTCTGTTGCCATTCCCTAACTGAGGAGACTTTACACTTGATGCATCAGTTTGTCTTGGTTTTCTCCGCCATCTGTGTTGCCTTCTCAGATGGCTTCACTGCTGTCAACATTCTTCTTTATCTGATGCCAGTGAACATCAAACTGATTGCGCACCTAAACGATTAATGGTCAGGCCCTTCGTCATCCTCTTCTTCACTCTGCCACACATTCGGCTGACCATTAGTACATCTTCCAGCTGAAAATAAGCATCCCCTCTGTGCAATTCGATCAGTCTGCCTCTTCCCTTGTTCTAATAAAATCCGAAGCCAATTCCAATTTCTTTCTTATTTCTTCCAAGACTGGTCTCATTCATACATCTCTGTTATTGATGATCATTTCAAATCTTTTCCACAACAAGTAAAGCAAATATTAAGAGATCTTAATCCCAAAATAAACTCATACAATCATACAGCAGTGGTTATTAAGCATGTTCATCTTATCAAACAGACAGTGAGCCAAAAGAACCCATGAATAAACTAATGAAGTAAAAAAAAAAAAAAAAAAGCAATACTGTATATAAAGTACATGCACATGAAACTCTAAATCTGGTGTGCATGATATCTCATTTGCATAAGCTCTGAGACAATGGCAATGATATGCCAGATAAGAGGAGCAATTTTAATGAGTGCAGCATGCATGTCAAAAATTCCACAGGGAGGCACTTATGAATTTAGGCAATCTTTTTTTTAATAAAGTGTTTTTTGTCACTCATCCAGCTCTACTTGCTATAGAAGCATATGTCAAGAAGTGATTTGTCATTCTGCTCTTTGAACCACTACTACTACTACTACTACTACTACTACTACTAATAATAATAATAATAATAATAATAATAATATTACCACAGGGAGGCCGGAGACTACCTCAGCCAACTCAGCGCAAAGGCATGGTAAACCCTGAACAGCTTGCCATTCCAACTTAGCACAAAACACACAACCATTCACACTCTAGCTGAATACCTTTGGACTGTGAGAGGAAAGCGGAGTACCCAGAGTACTCCCACGCAAGCTAGGAGAGAACATGCAAACTTCACACAGAAACACCTTCGCCGGGCACAGGACTCGAATCCAGGACCTTCTTGATGAGAGGAGGATGTGCTAACTACTGTGAAGCCATGCTGTCCATGATGGAATCAGATTGATCCAAGACTGGTATTTAACAGGATGTAACAGTGTGCAAAAACTATAATCTTATATGTGCAATATCTGTGCTTTGTTGTTTTTGTTTTCTGGCCACTCTTTGCTTGCTGTCTTAATTATATACTTTGTGGTAACTTCTGATTGTAATTCTATGCAAATTTCCCAGTTAAGAGACAAATACAGGATTATTTTTACCTTGTCCTATCTTATTTTACCCCAATCATTAAAATCCAGTATGTAAATAAACTTAATCCCTCACTCTTGTAAATAGTTATAATTATATGTATGTATGCACAGCACAAGTGAATTAGATCTATGTCCAAAACTTTGTCCATCAAGTATTTTAAATGTCATCAGGAGTTAAAATGTATTTAAGTCAGAGTTAATGTTTAATTAGCCATATGTCCTTAGTTTTGATTTTTAATGATCTTTCACGTATATATAGAAATGAAAAATAAATTTAGCTTGCTACCAGATGCAAATGACCTCACTGTAACTGGGGTCCTCTTGAAATATGATTGTTTGGTTCTTAGCACTTGCACCTCACTGCAAGAAATGCGCGATGCAAATGAGATATTCTCGATTGCCTCTAGGTGTAAATATGAGGGTAAATGTGTGCTGTGTGTGCTGGCACTGCAGAGGACTCACAAGCTGCTCAGGGTGTACCCAGCCTTTGCCTGGAGTCAGCTGGGATGGGAGCTAGCTTCTCTGTGACCCTTGTAAAGGATAAAGGGGTTCAGAAAATGAAAACAGAAAAAAGTTTGCTTGTTTGTTCTAAATCATGGTCATATTCAACATGTTTAATCACTAACTGAGGTCTGTCAATCTCAAAAAGAGAGGAAATGATTTATTCTCTAACCTAATGAATGCTGCATTATGTGTCAGATGAACCATTCTTAGTTGAAGTGGTTAAATCCTAAAGGGTCCCAGATCAATTTTGATTTATCATTTGCAAATACCTACTGCAGGCCCATTTTTGCTAATCTGAGGTCTGTATTGTCAGTGGAGTATAATATCCTTTACTAGAAATAGATGCTGTTGAAGGTTTTTACCATTGCTTTTTCTATACAGTATCTGACTAAAGCTGCTGTTTGTGGGTAATAATGAAGATACCATTAAAAGGCAAGGTAAGACTTGGGGTTTACTAGTCACAGAACTTTAAATATGAGTTCATTACATACAGTAATGAATATTACAGTGATCTTAATATTCATATTAAGATGAATACATCACAAGTTCTAACTATCAATTGTGTTTACATTTTTCTTTGTTATTGTAATTTAATTACATATGCAAAAGTTGAAATCATTAATGTATGAATTATAATTGAGTTTATTTATGAGGAGGATAAACAAGAATTAATTTACATGCAAGGACAATATGTTAGCTAACATTAGAACAAATGTTTTAGATATATTATTAATATATGTCCTTTGTCACATTTGGGGTTTTGTTTCAATACTTTACTATTTGAAATACATTTTTAAATTTACTTAAGTATAATTTTTGTTAGATACTTTTACTTTTGAACAGCTCAAGTTTGCAATGTAGTTTCCTTGAGATTTTGTACTGCTGTCTGGCTGTCCGACTATCTCTCTCTCTCTCTCTCTCTCTCTCTCTCTCTCTCTCTCTATATATATATATATATATATATATATTTATATATATATATATATATATATATATATATATCAATCTATCTATCTATCTATCTATCTCTCACAAATAGAAAGTTCTACAGAATACAAGATAATACACTCTCCTTGATAGTTTTGGTCTTCCTTCTCTTAAGCTATATAAGAAAATACACAGAGATGGGCTCATATTTTTAATTTAATTTAGAAGGTAAGACAGGGAATCTACTACTGCAGCCCTGAAGCACAAGATGGGAAAAAGTACTATGATGTTATTTTAAACTGTGCATTAATTCAATACATAAGTGTTGGTCCCCTTGTGTCAATATAACAGCTGTGACCCATCAAGTCATGGAGTCTACACAACCTCTGAATGTGTGCTGTAGTATCTGGCACCAGGATATTGGCATCAGATCCTTTAAGTCCTCCATGGATTAGATTTGTTTGTTGAGCACATCCCTCAGATGCTTGAACAAATCAAGATCTGAGAAATTGGGAGCGTGTCAAAACCTTGAACTCTTTGTCATATCTCTCAAACCGAACAATTTTTGCACATTAGGAAATTCCATTGACATGAAGTGGTATACTTGTCGAGTGCTGATGCTCACACGCCCACTGTAAGAACTTTTGGCAGTAAACCATGGTCAGCCTGGGAGCTCAGACCAGCAAGCTGCAATGTACTGTTTCCTGACATCTTTGTATCTTTGTAACTTTGCCAACATGCCTAAAATTGTTTAGCAGTTTGCACTGCAGTAGCCTATCTGTGAGATCAAACCAGACAGGGTAGTCATCATTTCCCACACACTGATTACCCTTGGGTGTCCATGACGATGTTACTGGTTCAATAGCTGTCCATCCTAAGACCATTTTTGGTCGATATCAAAGACTGCATACCAGTAATACTCTACAAATCCTGCGGTTTTGAAAAGGTTCTGACATAGCTGTAAAGCCTTGACAATTGCATCATACCATGCCAAATCATTTAGAATGTCCCATCTTTTCCGGGTCACCAGAAAAAATAAAAAATTTTTACGGATGTACTTAGTTCTATCTGAGTAATGCACATGTGCAAAATTTTAGGTCATTCTGTACCTGCATGGACCATGCTGTCTTAGTATCTTTAGGCATGTGAAGAAACTAAATGTCAATTTGTAGCACTTTTATTTTGTGCATTTTGTATTGGTTTGGTGGATTTTTCTTGTATTGATAATACTCAATATGTGCATAATCTAAGTTTATTAATTTACCAGTGTGTCAGTGAAGTTCACATGTTCTCTTACCTTTTGTTTGTTTTTTGGCCTACAGAGATGTTTATATGTTTTTACCTTGTATGTTCGGGTATATGATTTGCCCTGAGATTGACTGATATTTGTGATAATTTTAAAAATGTAATCAGTCTGACATTATACATGAAGCTTGCTACATATATTCTTTATGTGTATTGAGAATCATTGGTAAAAAATTCAAAGCTGTCATCAATTGTATATGTGGATTTTGTAGTGTAAAAATTGCTAATTTTTGAACAAATCAAGAAACTATATTATTTTGGCTCATTGTTGCTAAAGTTTTATAGATGTAATGGTTTTTCACTGTATAGACATGTTAAAATTAATCAGGATTGATAAAAAAAGATTTCAGCACTCAGTCCTGAGTTGTAATCCGGCAACAGGGCTCCGAAGTTATTGCAGATTTTCGAAAAATTAGTCTTTGGACAGTTTTTTGAGCCTTATAACAATGCAAGAAAAGCAGATAGGTCCAGTTTGACCTCAGAAATGAAGAATTTAATGTATATGCTGCCTTAAACTCGAGCAAAAACACGTTTTGCAAAAAGTTTGAAAATTACTATAAAATATAAATGGTCGTATTTCACCATTGTACAGAATGACCTATGGTTGATTTGGCATGGAATGACCCAATTTGACCCTTGTCAAAGTCATTCAGATCCTTATGCTTGCCCATTTTTCATGCTTCCAACACATCAACTTTGAGAAATGACTGTTTGTATGTGCGTATACAGCCACTTCATTTCCCCCCCTTAAATCAGTATCTCTATATATCCAGAGATTTTTTTCTAGTGCTTGTGATCCAATATTCATTCAACTTATCGAGGTACTTATTGAAATCATACTTCGTGAGGAAAAATATAAAAACCACTGCTGTTGTCATCACTATACTCCTGCAATAGTACCAGCTTGGATGGCAAAATCAGTGCTAGTAGTAAAAAGAGTTGAAAAGAGTTTTGATTGAAAAAAAGAAGGCAAAAATTCAGACTTTACTGGCAGAGGCATATAGTGAGGCTGCTTCCCTCCTTAAAGTTTTACTGATAGCAGTTCATAAGAACAAGGTCAATTAACAGACATTAAGGACAACAAAATTACAGACTAAAAGAGGGTGGAAACTACTCCCCAATGACCAGGATGATTATTGACTTCTTCAAATGTCACTCAACAACTGTAGGATGACATCAAATGACTTATAAAAAGGATGGTAAATGGCAACTGGTGTTAAGTAAATGGCAAGAACATTCTAAAATAAAAAAATGGGTGATGATCTAGGGATGCTTCAGTAAGGCCAGAATGGGGCAGATTTTTCTTTATGAAGGATGCAAAAATCAAGCCTTGTGCAGGGTTATCCTGGAAGAAAACTTGAGTTATCCTGCTGTCAATCAAGGTGTATATACAGGACCACAAGATTAAGACCCTGTCATGGCCAGCCCAATTTCAGCTAAACCTCACTATGCTTGCTATGTAAAGCTGCTTTATGATGTAAATTGTAAAAAGAGCTTTACAAATAAAACTGAACTAAATTGAAGTAAAAATCTCTAGAATGTGATCAAGAGGAAGATGGATGCTCACAGGTCATGAACGAAAGCTTAGCTGATTGAATTTGTGCACCAGGAGTGGCATAAAGTTACCCAAGAACAATGTGATTTGTGAAAGTCTGGTTCAGAGTATGATCTTGATTTGTCTCCATTATTCAAGGTCTAAAAACATTACTTCTTGTGTGTGTGTGTGTGTATGTATATATACATAAATACACACACACACACACACATATATATAGATATATATATATATATATATATATAAAAGCAAATGAA
>JAQMYF010000009.1:13738931-13761692 GCA_030014195.1 Neosilurus mollespiculum | reverse complement strand
TATATAAAAATGTGGAAATCCCTCTATAAGACACACACACAACCAATCTCATAACCTTCCTCCTTGGTGAAGGTAAATAATGGATCGATACATCACTACATTCTTATTCTGATCTTAGATCTGACCAAATTATTTTACCAAGTTTATTAGTCTGCATTGTATAGATGTATAGTTCATCCACAGCTTTGCACAGCACCAGCTCCAATAAGGATGAGCTTAAAAAGAAAGCCCACTGGTCAGATCTCATGCCAGGAGACACCATCTATGTCCTGAGAGAATACTAATTAGTTCCTTTTGTTGTTAATGGAAAAAACAGTATTAAGGTTTTGGAATCAGACAAGGATTGGCATAGACTTCTTGGTTAAAAGTCCTTTGTATATACAGTATAATGGCCTTCTGTGTGTGTGTGTGTGTGTGTGTCACACACACACACACACACTGCTTATTAATTATAGTTAATATGCGAGTTTGTTTAAAATTTTAGGTTTCTTGTAATAACATTTATTAAAAATGAAGAAAAATACATAATTTTTATTGATTTATTGATTGATTAGTTGATTGATTTATTATAAGTAAGTGTAAAAGTAGTATTAGACCAGGATAAATTCAATTAAAGCTTGTTTTTAGGAAATAAAATGATGTAAATTATAACTTATAAAAGGTAAATGTTTATTGGACCTCAGTACAGTCGATTAAATTTAGAAAGCTGTAACTTTTAACTCCTGTCTGTCTCCTATATGATTGATTGATTGATTGATTGATTGATTGATTGATTGGTTGGTTGGTTGATCGATTTGTTTCTTTGTTTCTTTGTTTATTCATTCATTCATTCATTTATTTATTCATGTTGATTTTTTTATCTGTTCGGTTTTATCACTAATTTTATATGACATATTTTAAGGGAACAGTTTAATCACACAGCAGGTAACAAATAATTTATTAATAACTAGTATCCAACCATATCCATAATGTAATATCAACCATATTAAACAATGTAAAATTGCAAGAAATTCAAAGGGACTGGTAAATAACTAACTTACTAACTAACTAACTAAATAATAATAATAATAATAATAATAATAATAATAATAATAATAATAAACACAATCTACTAAACAATCAACGATTCATAATACCAGACATCACATTATGGTGTCCTGGACTCTTCGATTCTTTTCCA
Source organism: Neosilurus mollespiculum (assembly GCA_030014195.1). Lineage (NCBI taxonomy): Eukaryota > Metazoa > Chordata > Actinopteri > Siluriformes > Plotosidae > Neosilurus > Neosilurus mollespiculum. The sequence goes on along the minus strand of JAQMYF010000009.1, from coordinate 13,760,512 downwards.
ATATCTACATGGAATTTAAAAATTATTTGCTTAAATAATTAAGTAGCAGTGATGGCTCAGCGGTTAAGGCTCTGGATTGATGAACCCAAGGATGGAAGCTCAAATCCCAGTATCACCAAGCTGCCACTGTTGGGCCCTTGAGCAAGGCCCTTAACCCTCAATTGCTCAGTTGTATAAAAGCGATAAATAAGGTCATCTTCCAAACACTGTTATTGAATTACAAACTATCCTCTGGATTTTTGAAAAGCTTCTGATTCCTGGGTTACAATATCACGAACTTCAGCGAGGATTGGATCTGCGTTCAAAAAATGGAACAAGCTCAAACATGTTCTAACAGATCAGCGAATACACCTGTCTGCTAGTGTAAAGTTCCTCACCACATGTGTGTGATCCCAACTCTTGTACAGAGTACAGGCTTGGCAACCGAGTGCGAAAGATGTGGCAAAGGTCAGGCTTGTATGGAAGGGATTCCTGAGGAAGATGGTGAAGGGTGGAGACAGAAGAATTATAAGCAATGATGAAAAACAGGAGTGGAGTTTTAAACTCTTCTGCAGTCCTGCACCACATTACTGAAACGAAACCAATCAAGTCCTTCTTACACCAGCAATTAAAATACCTTTTGCCAAATGCTCCCTGAGTTGGGTGAGGTTGGAGGGGATATATGACCCGCAGATAAGGAGAATGATAATGGATTTGCCCAGATCTGTTCTATATAAAAGCATAAGATGTGTTGACAATTTAAGCTGTATATGCACAAAGACACAAAATGTATAAATTTTGGCGTTTCGAGCATATGAAGTTATGTCCCTAAGAACTATGTCAACTCTGTCACACAAGCATATTCATCATCATTGTTATAAGTACTCTCAGTGCATGAAAAAGTGAAAACATGGGAAAGTTAAAAGATTTAATCAATGAATACAGCCATTGACGTTTTGGAGCGAAAATGAGTGATTTCATGCCAGTGCTTTCATTATTAGGTCATATTTTGTCAACTTAAAGAGCGGGATATAAAATATGCATTTCTATGAGAATGACTCGTCTGCTGTATACAAAAGAGGCACCCTAAGGGGTTAAAATATCCAGAAACAGGAACACAATGATTATGAAGATGATGACGATGATGATTTGAATGGTTCAGAATGGCAATCTGGAAAAACAACTAGAAAGTCTTTACAAAAAGTATGTCAAACAGCTATCTTAATCATTTCCAAGCAAAAATACCAGACTATACATTATGAATAACAAAGGGATTAGACTTAACTGTTGTAAGAAGTTTAATTTTCCAAACCCGCTACTAATAATCAACAAAAGAACAAGATTTACTTTTTCAACTATATAAAATAAGTAATAAAGAGTTGCTCTTGGTAACTTAATGGGCTTTTACTGGGACCTTCAAAAGCTTCATTGTCTTCTTTCAACTGATGTCTTACTATCTCATGCTTCTTTCACACATGGAAGTAAATTACTGTTTGATTGCCACCTTTATTATACCCCCTCCCTATCTCTTTTCAAATCCACATGGCAAGAGCCAGCAGCATCTCTTAATCGAATTGTGACACAGTAAGAGAGTGTCACTGTGGTAGGGGGAAGATCCATCTTGATGGAGACTGCTACAATTAATGATGTGAGGAAAATTATATATTTATTTAGAGTTCATTAGATTTTAAACCCCCTGCGGAGTCACATTCTGCTCACAAAAGGTCTCCCAAGAGAGTAGTCACTTTGTTTAGGCTACAGAAGAAAGCTGAAATCAAACACTGCCGCTGTCCTTTATAAATGCCCCATCTAATTTTCTTTAATAAAAGAATAATCACACTCATCTTATCACCCTGATACTCAAAGTAAAGCACTTTTTTATTTGAGATTTTTTTTAGAGTGTAAATGACAGGCAGTGGTTGAAAAGTCTTAGTGTTTTCTTTTGTCTATAGTACGTCTTGTTTTAGTATTTAATTTTCACTGAAATTTTAAAGAGTATTTGTGATAAATCGAGTATCTTACCATGTTACAAAGCTGGTAAAATGTACTAACTCAATGAAAGGTGGTACAGGCTATGCAGCAGTTATCTGAAAAAAGCATGGTGGCACAGCGGTTAGCATGTCTGCCTCACAGCAGGAAGGTCCCCGGTTCGATTCCCAGGTTCGGGGCATTGTGTTCACTCCATCTGTGTGGAGTTTGGATGTTTTCCCCATGCTTGCGTGGTTTCCTGGAGCTCAGTATCAATCAAAGATTTAATGCCAGTAGTTAGTAAATCTTTATGGTCGCTTGTAATATCATTTGTTCAGGTTCCAGACATATGTACGTAAGTCTTAGTATTTCATTTCTGGAGCATTACTTTAAAAAATTTACTGAGCTCCGCTACTGTGCTTCAGTAAATTAAATATCAATACTTTATTTCCCCCCCAGATATATCGCTCAAGTGACACTGTCTGGTGTGCTAGTTTAATTTCCACTGATTTTGAAAACACAGACCAAGTTCATGACACAAACTGGATGGACAAAAGAAATAATCAAGGTGAGGCTAACGGCAAATTACAAAAAAAATCCCTTCTCCTGCAATATGGATTTTTATCCAGTCAGTGAAAAGAACGGTGGAACTGGGGTGCTGGTGGAGGGGGAGGGGGGGTGTTATTTATTTCTTTTATATTATTTATCTGTAAAAGTATATTTACAGATATAGAATATCCAAGGTGATGTGCCAAACTGACTCTGGCTTTAGCTACATTGACCTCTAGTCCACTGGAGACAAGCCAACATCTCCTTATCTGTTATCAGCGGTTCTAAGTGGATCCAGAGGAATGACGTCCTGACTATAAGATGCCATCTTCTTAAACCAGGACATCTTACACAAACCGCTTATCTTAAATCATTATAAATCTAAGTTCAGTTAGAAAGAGCACTTACTACTTACACTGAAAGTAAGTGAGATATACAGCATGGCCCCTGGGTACTCTACAGTGCTTGCAGCAGTGCGTCTTAATAGTCGTAAGAACACTAAGAACACTTTTGAGACCTGCTTATGCATTAAACATTAAAGTCATATTTGGAGTAAGAGAATGGATCACACTTTATGGTGCATGATGTTGCACCTCTGGAGTACCAATGATAAATTCTTAGAAAAAAAAAAAGTCAGATTCAGTCAGAAAACTCTTGACAGTTCTGACAGTCAGTTTCCTAGATGGATGCTGTCTTTGTTCTGTTGGAGTTTTATGATTATTCTTATGTTCTTTGTTGTGTTGTTGTGTCCTTTCCTGTAAATATAATGGTTAATCTTGCACAGGAAGGTAGCTATGTTTGAACAATGTACATAACGAGGCAGCAGCCTTATTACAGTGCAAGCCCGAATGAATTTTCAATACAGAATCCAACCCGACAATGTAATTTAGCCTATGAGTAGAAGCAATTTATTTCAAGAAGACTGACCCATACTTTTGGCTTGCATATGCAAATGCTTTTATGAACTGTAACTCTGCTGACTCAGTGCCTCTGCTGCTCTCTAAATCCTTCATACTGTAATTATATTACATTTGTAATGCACTATTACACTTTTTCTGCAAGATACTAAAAAATGTTAAACCACTGCCTTATAAGTGGATCGACATGCTAACGTTTTCCCTTTGACTATGAAAACGAAAAAGACGTTTAGGAAGTCAAGAGAGGAAAAGAGAGGAAATCATGCACTGTCATCCCTCACTTCTCCCTTGGGATATCCATGACTCTACAAAACCCAGAGAATGGTCCAAGCACGAACAGATGAGAAAGGATTTAAGTGAAGCAACCCCCTTGATCATGCTTAGCAAGCTGAGGCTATCTTATTAGTCCTCGCTGTAAGGAATTCCCCACTTTCAGAGCAGTACGGTCAGCAGAGTGTGTATACAAGCCACAAAGCAATTAAAAAGATGCCTTTTTTAAAGTTTCCTTAAAAATGATGAGGATAATGGTTTCTGAAGGTGTTGTGACTAAAGAGAATTTGGGACACATGTGGCCTAGTATTACTCTATTAGTTAATGATGTTATGAAGTGGTATCAGAAGTAATTAAATGCAGCAGTGAGATAAAATGAGTGTAATTAAAAGTGCTGGACCACAAGAGGGGTGTGTGTGTGTGTGTGTGTGTGTGTGTGTGTGTTTTATCAAAATTAGAGAAGAAATCTGAATAGTGTCTCTAATTAACAAGTCAATTATAAACTTTTGACCTTTTTCCAACTATAAGTACATTCATTCATTTTCTAAGCCGCTTAAACCTAATTTGGGTCTCGGGGAGGCTGATGCCCATCTCAGCCGACTCTGGGCGAGGGCGGGGTACACCCTGGACAGCTCGCCAGGCCATTGCAGGGCCAACACTCACACAACCATTCATACTCACACTCACACTTAGGGGCGATTTGTAACAGCCAATTAGCCTACTGTGCATGCTTTTGGAATGTGGGAGGAAACCGGAGTAGCCGGAGGAAACCCACGCAAGCATGGGGAGAACATACAAACTTCACACAGAAACGCCTGCGCTGGGAATTAAACCCAGGCCTTCTTGCTGTGAGGCGGACGTGCTAACCACTATGCCACAGTGCCGCCCACTATAAGGACATACATAAAGTTTATCTACAACAAGAAGACAGAAGAGAAGACAGAACGGATAGGAAGGAAAGAAAGACCTGGGCAGAAAAATGATTATAAAAAAAGCCAAAACGTGTATTTAATAAGTGCTACACTGATTAATTATACAGTTCATACAAACAATACTTATGGACTTACAGAGTTCCTGCTTTATCCTTTACTCCTTTATTTTACTATTAAGACTTACATCTTACATATTGCATCTAACTGTGTGTGTGTGTGTGTGTGTGTGTGTGTGTGTGTGTGTGTGTGTGTGTGCGTGTGTGTGTACACAAGATGGCTGCCAATGGCAGTTCTTTGGTCATAATGCTCTGCGCTCATGTAATGCAGTACCATACATATTTGGGGCAGTATAGAACCATGTTGTCCACAACATACTTAAAAAATGACCCCCAGAGGGAGCATGATATGCCCATTTGATACACAGTACTGTTTTATTGTCCGGAAACTAAATATTCAATGAAAATACATAAAAGGTCACAGTGACCTTGAACTTTTGACCTCATTTTAAACACAGTTTTGTACAATGGCCTGGAGAACAACTCTGTTGACTATCATTTAAATCTGAGCATTTGTGTACAAGTTATACTCCTGAGGGTCCATGCCGCCCACCCAACCGCCCACAGAGCGTGATAATGTAATAGGTCCCGTTTTTTAAACAGGCGTATAAAAATTAGCAAAGTGTCTCAAACCGCATGTATAATATCAAAATTGAGACTGTTTTTTTTTTTTTTTTTTCCCCTGCCTACTCCATCTTTTCATCAATCAACCATTACAAAAAACACATTATGATCACTTAATAATAAACTCATAAACTGCTTTTAATATTCCCATGTAGTAAATACTAAAATCCAGCTCGGTGGATGTCGCTGGATTGGCGTCTCAATGTTCCATTTTGGAAACCATTCAGCAACATCTAGCTCACGTTCAGCACATAATTGCTGAACATCTAATTACAGTGGATGGACTGGGATGTATTATGCAGAAATTGAACAGTCAGTTCTCAAAGTGGAAGCAAGAAAAATTAGCAAGTGTATGGACCTAAGTGACTTTGACAAGGGCCACATTGTGTTGGCTAAACAACTGGTCTATTCATCTCCAGGCAGGACATTTGGGGTGTTTCTGGTATGCAGATATTAAGTACCAATCAAAGGTGGTCCAAGGAAAGACAGCTAATGAACAGCTAGGACATCTGGTCTAATCGCACAGACCACATCTGGTCTAATCGCCCAAACTGCTAAAATGGTTAATACTGACTATGGTAGAAAGGTGTTAGGACACACAGAGCATTTCAGCATGCTGTAGGTAATGTCGATGGAAGTAGTATTAATGTTAAAGCTGACTGGTGCATTTTTTTAAATTTCATTTCTTTTTACCCTCTTCCCTCATCAGGGAGTTCCATGAGTAATGTCTTTCTGCTCATTCCGTTGCCATGCTCTCAGCTTGGATCAACGCCTGCAAAAGATTGGGGCAGATGTTGGCCCAGAGCTTGCAGGCATCCGATCTTCTTGTAATGCAGTTTTATAATTGATCTTTTCTTATCCCTCAGAGGACTAGATGTAATCAGACAAAAGGGGGTATTCCACTTCCTCTCATATAACTATCGATCCAAGCGCCTGTCACTCATCCATACATGGTGCATACTGCTATATATCGACATCCATGAACCTACGATGGAATAATGTGTGTGCAGCAGTTGGTACACTTAAGCATGACTTAAAAGTCTGTGCTTTTTTGTTTTGTACTCAATCAATCGAAATATACAAAAGCAATTTTGACAAATTGAATTTCTTAATATAATTAAATATTTGTTTACTTAAAAAAAAGGTCACTTCTTATTTGTTGAATATGATTCCTAAAGAAAACACACACACACACACACACACACACAGATTTTCCATATAACATTGGAAGGAAAAGCCAGGTATTTTACAATTTATCTTCCAAAAAATATTATTGTCCCAACTGTTTTGATCCGCGGGCATGATTTAAGAAGGCAGGGTAAAACATCTGGCGGAGTTGTAACAGATGTAAATATTACATATAACTGGGGAAATATTACAACTGAGAGACTCTCACAGCTTTTCATAGAATTTTAAAAGCCTGAACACAAAAACAACAGGTAGATATACAAAGGACTTAGAAAATACTGAGCTAATTTATTTTGCATTAACAAGCAATTATTCAACTAATATTTTTATTTTATCCTTATCATAATATATTTAATTATTTGACCACATTTTAATATTTATAATAAAACAATAATAATAATAATAATAATAATAATAATAAAATATTGTGTTCATAAAAGAACCAGATCTCTGAAACCTCATACACTAAGATCTTATTGCCTTCAAATTAAACTTGGTCTAATTTATCTTGTCAAACAAGTAAAGTACATTTACATTCTTGTCATATACCACTTCAAGTATTTATCTTAAAAAATTAAGCGAACACAATTTCGACTGATGGTATACTTAATCTGTGTCTTAGTATACCACAATAAAAGTTTATTCACTATAGTGACACCAAAGCACTTATGTAACTATCTCTGGATAATGGCGTCGACCAAATCCCAAAAATGTAAATTGTCATAGAGGTTTGCAAACTTTGCACTGTATTTTACCTTTTAAAGAAAATATGCCTAAACAATTTAAATAATCACATTGGGTTTTAATAGAAGGTTCATCATTCTTTTCATTTTGCTACATGGATTTCTCATTAATCATAAAATGTCACACCATGCTTTTCTCTGTTTATGATTGTTCAGCATTTGCATATCTTGTCTTATCTGCAGCTTCAGCAGCTTCATACAGACAATCCCTCAAAATCCTTAGGCTTATGAGTTCATACGCGATATGTCATCATTATGTGTTGTTCTACAGTATTGTTGGTCAATGGTAGATATGCGCATAAGAGCTAGCATGCATACATTATATCACTGCAGCAGAAAACTGTGGAATTTGACTGGAGAAACTTGTCACTAGCATTAGCATTTAGTCCATTTTTTCTTTTTTTTTGTCAATTATTCATTTATTTTTCTTGTGTTGCAAAGTAGCTCTGATCACAACATGCTGTTATTCTTTCTTACTGTAAAGCCCCATTCATTATTTGCTATGGAAAACATCCACAGTGTCATCTTTATGGCTACCACAGACACTGGACTCTAAGAGACATCAGAGAAAGATGTTTTTTAGCAACACAGCAGGCTATTAATATTTGTATAGGACCACACAATTGGCTAAAAATAACTACAAAAAAGCTGCCCATAGCCAGCAGTTTATGTGTTTAATCTTCCATTATAATTTAGTTCATTTCAATATAAATGATTTTTGGTGAAACCACCCCAGTTCACTGGCTTATTATTTTTTATTAACCTGTTTTATATCATGTTTTGGTTCTGTCAATACAATCCATACAATTTTTGCAATAACAAGACTATGTGACAGGAGTAACAATCTAGTGTATGCGCAATAACTTGGCAATGCAACACTGATTCACAGAAAGCGAAAAGGTTGGAATTCAAGAGTTTTAAAAAAAATGGAACAAGGCATATGATTCCAAGAGAGATTAAACAAGGGTTGCGCATTTCACTCTTGCCCTCTTTCTTTATCCCTCTGTCTCACACAGACTCTGGTGCGCCACACACACACACACACACACACATATAGACACACACACACACACACATATAGACACACACACACACACACACACACACACACACACACACACAGAGAGTGAGAGAGAGAGAGAGAGAGAGAGAGAGAGAGAGAGAGAGAGATTACACCCAAACACAGATTACACACAGATTACTAAAAATGTAGAAATTTTTCACTGCTCACATCGCCCATGTCTGTGTTGATGGTCAGCATTTTGTTCTGGTGTTAGTTCTGCGCTCCTCCAGATGGTGTGCACGCTATGCTAACAACCATGCAGTGTCAGCGTGAGCATGCAAGAAGCAAGGTGGTGAGTCTAGCCCAATATAAACCAACACAATGTATCTGATATCATTAAGACTTCTTACTGTTACTACAGGTAAATCTGGCAACTATGGTTTTCCATGTCCAGCAGACAGTGCTGACTGTACAATCATACTCTACTCTTCAGAATAGCATGTGTTGAAAGCCAAAAGCAGAGATCATCAACACAGTGTTGGCAAGTATCAGTCTCAGAGAAATACAAAGATAAAAGAATACAAACTACTTATTAACCAGGCAGAAGGTCTGTATCAAAGAAATCCCAATCGAAGGTTTTTAGTACAGACCGAGCCAAAGACAGATCTGAGATTTCTCTGTACAGACTGAACAAACAAAGTTACTAAGTATTTTACTATATGGCATATTAAAAAGGCTGACTTATTTAATTTACTTCAAGTGCTATTATTTTTTTTTCATTTCAGTCGGGTGCTAGTTCCAAACTATCTGTTTCAAAATGGGGCATATTCATAAACATATCCATGTTTGTGAGGACTTTGGTAGCTGCAGCTTGTTTCCGTTTCCATGATGAACACAAGCTTTCTGATGAGCAGGGAATACTTTGCAGGACTCCTTGCTGTTGACTCCCTTAGGATATTTCCTGTATACCTTTGCTCTTCAAGAAAATGCTGAACACCTTCCTAGAAGCTGGTAAAAAACATAGTGAACAGTGCAGCTGGCGTATTTCACAACATGATATTTCTATGTTAACCATGAATACTGAGAAGACATCGGATGAGAATGAAACAGATAAACAGAGTTCCACTTAAGTGAAAATGTGACATGGATATGTGCAACTACCTATCAGGTTGCTTAATAGCCTCTGCTATTTTACTGTTACTGTTCTGTATACATATTTACTGTAATACAGCACTGTAACCTGGTGACACCTATTGTACATACCGTATACTAACTAAATTGAATACATCAATGTTGACACAGCTTGTTTCAATTTGTCCTAAAGACACTGCAGATGCAGAATCATCATAGGACAAAGAGCAACAGTAGATATCTCCGGACAAAGGGAGAGAAATATAAGAATATATGCTGTCATCAGTCTACAGTGGGTGGTTCAGCACTATGTCACAATTGGTCCATACAACATTACACTCCTTGTGGAATTCCTCAGAGACCTGTATGACATTTTGTTCCCACCCCAGAGACAACACGGGACTCCAGATAACACACTAAACATGTGTGTTTTCAGCATCCAGGGGTCATCCTATTCCCACCCCCATATTCAGATCTTCCTTCCACCATATCAAATGTTCCTTTTTTCAACTCGCGATGGACGTTCTACGATCAGAATCCATATGAGCCGTAGTGAGTCTTCTTCAGGCAATGCATGTAGCCTCTGACTCCCAAATTTTATCAAGGATAAAGAAGCCATTGTACCCATAATTTGTACTGCTGTTTGGCTAGGGAGAACATTTTTTGTGAGGTAGACAATACCATGTAGCCAAATCCATATTACAGGCAGGATGATGGCTAAGGGTGTTTTTTTTTTTTTCCTATCCTTTTTTTTTTGCCTCTCCGCTACACTGGACCACATAATACATGTTTTGTTTGTGTCCTTGCTTTGTTATGATACTGTGTATACTATCTAATGTAACAATAATAACAGTAATATACACCAACAAGCTATAATAATACAAAATACTGATAGCTTATAGTTAATAACACTGATTATCCCAATACATGGGTGCTCAAGACTCACTGCTGCATGTGGGGAGCGAAGGTTAGTACGTCTGGTCTGATCTGACACAAGAGCTACTGTAGCACTGCTGATATTGCTTAAACTGTAAATGCTGTCTATGATCAAACTTTTTTTTCTTGTATGTTTAAGGTTTGGGGTGAAATTGGTTAGTCAATTAAAAAAATAACAAAAAAAAAAAAAAAACAATAAAATAAAAAGTGTTAAGCAAAAACCTAAAAAGTCCAGAATTTGAAGGAATTGGCCTATGTGCTAAATGGAGTTATTAGGGTTTTTTTCTCCTATAATGTATCTGCATATTAATAGAGATTTTTTCATTGTGAAAGTCATCAGGTTTTCAGCAGTCTGTTGATAGTTGGTGAGCAAAAACTTAGCAAGTCTATGAGCCAAATAAATGTGTTATTCTGGTCATGTCTTTTTCTCTGCTGTTTACAGGCATAAACAACCAATGAATGTGATGGGTGACCTTGAAAATGTGACCATAAGAATTATAAACAAGTGCACCAATATCAAAACTGTATTAAGTGAATCTATATATTTTGCTTACTTACTTGGTTCTTGTAAATTATTGCATGGCATCAGTTGTAGTTCTGCTTAGAAGAAATCTAGTAAGTCCACCTTAACCTGATCTGAATGGTCAATTGACCAAAAATGTCACAACTAGAAGAGATCCATGATTTACTCTGCTCATTGAGAGTGAATTTCATTTTTATCAATTTCTCAAAATAATATAAGAATGACTTACTAGGTTTTCACCCCAAAACTGTTATAGAGCTTGCATTATATGAATTTTCACTCTGACAACTTTCTGTGATAAAATGACCCCTTGTACTTTTTTCCCCCATATCTCATGCTGAATATGTCTAAGTAACAAGAATGTGAATATCTCTGTGTGGAGTTATGAGTGTAGTATAATTTGTAAGAAGGTACAGAAATTGATCCCAGGAAGGTGTTCATGGGACACTTCCCCCTCAGAGTCACTCGCTAAATCTGTATCAGCTAATAAATTGAAACCTCTCAGCTGCAACCAATCACTGTCTGGGAATTTGTGCCCTTCTGTCGAATTTTTTTCAGCAATGGAGGCAAGGAAAATGACTTTACTAGAAATTGAACAATGCTCAACAAATGAAACAAAGACACAACATTGATTCAATCATTTGCCAAACTACTTTATCCTATCTTGGTAAAGTGGTCTCAGCCAAGTGGACTTGGGCAAAGGCAGGGTACACCCTGAACAGCTTGCCAGTTCATTGCAGGATCAACACTTTCACAACCATTCACACTCACACCTAGGGGTAATTTGGAACAGCCTTTGAGCCAAATGTGCATGCCTGTTGGACTGTGGAGGAAAATGGAGTACCTGTAAGAAACCCACACAAGCACAGGGAGAACATGCAAACTCCAAACAAAAACACCTAATCGAGCCTGTAACTCAAACCGTGGACCTTCTTGCTATGAGGTGGGAAGTGATGTCCAGTATGCCACAATGCTGCCCCAAGGAAAATACTTTTTTTTATTCATCTACTATCTCCCTTTTCTCCTCCTGACCCAATGCAGAGCATTTCTATAGACAAAATCATGGAGGAGCAAATATGCTTTTTGGTCTCTCTCTTTTTTGGGGAGGCAAAAAAAAATTTATTTTGCTATATTTTTGTCTTAAGATGTCTGTTGAATAAATGTACTTGAGTTTAATATCCTCTGTGGGATGATTTACTGTTTTATTATTCTCCTTCATACAGGAATGAAGTGCTTCTATGTGCTTGTCCATACATTTGTTAATAATATTTCTACAAATATTTAAATATAGCTAAAGTATAAAATGGGTTTGCCCTTATACCCTTCCATTAAAAGGCATTTAGTCAGTGATGCTGCATAAACAGTGTAATTTCCAAGTATATTGATGCATAACGGTTGAGTGTATGAACAACTTTATTCATACATATTTGGGTAAATTGAGCTCTAGGGTCACTTATTACTAAACTTACATTACTAAACATGTAATGCTTATTTAAAGCTACAACACATAAAAAAGATGAACTGAGCCTTGAGTCAGTTCACCATTTTGGTGTACATGCAAGGAATACTTGTAAATAGCGTTACTTCCTGTTTGTCTTGATCCAGAACAGGACATGGCAAAGTGTACAGATAGCAGAACCTAAGGGATAAAGTTTCATGCAGATCCAGCAAAAAAATGAATATAGAAGTTTAATAAATTAGGGGGTGTGGCATACATCACCTAATTCAGCTCACTCTAGAGAACATGCGGATGTAAAGTTTTTGAATGTATGGTTTGGGAGTAATAGGCAATTATTATATATATATTTTTATTTTAGCGCCTCCTGTAGGCCAATGTGTATATTTTTTTTGCCTGTGGAGTCCCTCAGGGATCTGTACTCAGGTGCTGGATAACTTTTTCAAAAGCCCATCGGTTTGGGCTGTGGAATACTTTTTAATGGAATAATAAGAATAGAAAAGTGAAAACAACAGAATTCCCAGTGAATTCCCCTTTGACCCTAAATATCTATGTGATAATGTGTTTGGGATTTTTTATTTTTTTTTTGCTATACTGTATTAATCCCACAAGGGAAATTATTGCCTCTGCATTTAACCCATCCAAAGTGAGCACACACACTCAGAGCAGTGGGCTGCCACACATTTTGGGTGCTTAGAGTTGGGAGTTAGGTTACTTGCTCATGGACACTTCAGCCATAAGGGTGGAGGAAGGTAGGTGCAGCTCACTCCCCCACCAGCACGCACATTTCCTGCTGGTTCGGGAATCGAACCAGTGACCTTTCGATCCCAAACCTGCTTGTTATGCCTGGATCTGAGGGTTATTAATGAAGAAATTTGGTAAAGACTGGAAAAGTTTGTCCAAAGAGTAGTGAAAACATTTTATAATAAAAAATACAAAACAGCAGAAAATCTAATATGGTGGAAATTCTTGAGTGTTTAGTGAAAACCTAGTAAGTCATTCAAGTAGTATTTTGGAGAAAATGATGAACGATGAAATTAATTTATCAGTAAACATACACAACCAGTTTCAGATCATGTTTCTTGGGAAATCATGTTTCTCTATTAAATCTGGTTACAAATAGACTGACTAAACACCTCTCCCCAAAAACAATTTGATAAACCAATCTAGTAAAGTTTTAAAGCCAAACAAGAATAAAAATTTATATAGGATTTACCAAACATTCATAAATGCTCTTTTCTTCACATTTGTGTGTGTTAATAAATAATGATCACCAGTAATTTCAGGCCATGTGCACACAACTGACCATAAACAAGTCAAAAACATTTAAGTAATTTTAAAAAAGTAATAATAATTTCTCTGAACTTTTAAGTAATATCTATGAGAATTAAAAAAAATTATCATTAACTAGCATGTCCAGCAAATCCATAACACCTAAAATTATTAAAAGTAAACTGGTCTTCCATTTATACACCATTTCATCTTTAGTGAATTGATGTAGTGAACTTAATTGTATACAAGCATATATGAAACAGCAACTCTAAAAATATTTAATTTGTGTGTTAATTAAAAATAAATCAGTAATTTGAACTTCAGAGCATAATCGAAAAGCAAGAAGGCTTTTGGTATCTGGCATCTAGCAAGGGTTTGCTCTGGGTGCACTTGGTTCCTTCCAACATCCAAAAATATGCATGTTAAGGGTGCCCATTCACAAGTCAATAGCCTGCATTTCATCTTCCATTATCATTATCATATATTAATTTTGGCTAAATACAAAAGCTTCCCAGTGAAACCACTACAGCTTATAGATTTGGTATCTTTTATTCACATTTTACATCTTATTTGGCTTCAGGTGTTTGTCACAACAATCCATCTGTGTCTGTTTACAATACCAAGACCACACAGCAGGAAGAATGCAGAAATGTCAGATCAAGTGTTAAGAAATTGAAGAAGGCATGCAATTCCAAGAGAGATAATACAAAGGTTGTGTATTTTGCATTTTACTCTCTCTCTCTTTCGCTCTCTCTCTCTCTATCTCTCTTTCTCTCTCTCTCTCACACACACACACACACACACACACACACACACACCCCGAGATGTATGAAGATACTTTAAACTTCATTTTTTTACTGTTCGCTTTGCCCATGTCTGTGTTGATGGCTCTTGTTTATTCTTGTTTTAATGATAGTTTTGTGCTCTGACCTCCAGATGGTGTGAACGCTATGTTTATGTTGTCGAGATCATTGCGCCCATGGATCACTGACACTCGTGTACAGGAGTAACCAAATGTTTTCAGAAAGACACTGTGACCGATACCATTTGTTTCTAAGAGATAACACTGTATTATTTTATGTTCATTTAATATGCCTGACTAGCAAATGGGCACCTTTAAGTTAAGTGGCTGAATGTCAGTGTGAATGGCTCAGCCTTTGGGGTTATACAAGAGAGTGCCTGATGAAGTGACTGTCCAGATACCAGATAAATTGGGCAGGTTGATTCTGGAAGGACATCCAGAATAAAACCTGTAAAAATCAACTATCGTGAGCCACTGTGATGACCCTGAAAAAAGCAGGAAGAAGTGTAATCTGTAAATAAAATGCTGTAATTCATCATGATTATATAGTTTTTTTTAGCACATCATTCAAGGTTTATATTAGGTAGCCTTCTTGTGCATAAATGTATACACACTCAGGATCAGGGGAATATGAAAACTTTTTTCCAAATGTAGTTTTTTAAACAAATCTTTTGTTAAAATGCTCATAATGTGTGCATAAATCTGTTTATATCCATGTTGATAAATGAGCAGTACTGAATGTCAGTTTCAGATATATTTTTATAGATATGTTCCAGGTACTCTGAGACTGCTAGTCTCTTACCAATAAATACAGTATGTGGAGGAAGCCTGATTTGCTACCTCTTACTGTGTTATTTTAACCCACATGCACAATCGAAGCACACACTAGAGGTGTGCATTAAGATCTCATGGGCCCCAACAGAAAAAAATGCTGAGGTGAGCAGCTTTTATTTTCATGCAGGTGATAGCAGGTGGTTGGATATGAAGGCCATTTACAGTGTTTGCTTATTTATTCTTAGTAATTGTTTTGTCCTATTTAGCATTTTTGGGGTTTAAATTAATAATGTATTTATAACATATGAAACAGAACCAGGCAATGTTTAGTAGATAAATATAGAACAAGTGAAAACAAAAAATAATGACTGCAGGAATGTGTTCTGAATGTGAAAGGTATTCATAAAATTTTATCTCCATGCTGGAAAACCTGAAATATAAATCCTTAAACAGTTAAAGCTGGCGATCTTAATATGTCTTTGAGAGCTATGTATCACCATCACCATGATTGGACCACTGAGTATGGCCCAAGCCTGTTTGATGGAATTGAAAATGTTCTTGTAACTGAATGGAAAAATCCCCACAGCCAAATTCCGAAATCTAGTGCAAAGACTTCCCAGAAATGTGCACATAAACATAACAGCAAAAGGGTACTTAATCTGGATTGGGAGGCTCAAAAAAAACATAAGGATCTAATGGGATGTATATGTAATATAGCGTTATTCATAATTTAGCCTTACAACTGTATTTGAATCTGTAGCTTAAATTACTCCCAGTTATTTTGTAAATTTTCTAGCTAGACAATATTATCTAGGTAGGATTCTCACTAATTGTGTTTAAAGGTCTGGGTTTATTTTTCTAAACATGTGTTTAGTATGTTCATTATGTTCAACACTTTATGTTGAATTGTTGCAATGTGTGCTGTATTTAAGGCCCATAAAAGTATTCAAGGACGGAAAAATCGTACATTCATTAGCGAGAACACTTCTCCAGTGAAAGTTTCAGTGTAGTGCTTAGTCTTATTACATGCTTGAGCTACTAATTGACTTTAAAATAAAAGTAAGGTTAGAATCATTGAGAGGGGGAAATGTATGTAGCCATAGTCTTTATCCTACCTTGACAATACATTACATGGCTAGGAGTATGTTGACACATGACCAAAATCAGCTATACAAGGGTCTAAGACAAATTACTGCCATCAGAGAGACATACAAGCATTTGGCTAGCAAGTGTTTAAATACAAGGTAATTGGATGTTTTGCATGAGTTATCAAACTGTTTTAGTACTGCGTACACCTTCGTATTTCTGACTCTGGAAATAATATCTAGTGTGCATTTATGCTAATTAATAGTTATTAATTAATTCAATGAACATACTCAATTCTATTATGGGCGCGGGATGGGTGGACTTTATCTCAGCTTGACTCTAGGCGAAGGCAGGGTGTACCCTGACCAGCTCGCCAGTCCATCGCAAGACCAACCCACACACAACTACTGACATACAGGGGCATTTTGGAACAGTCAACTTGTCCAATGTGCATGTCTTTGGGTTGTGGGAGGAAACCGTAGTACACAAAAGCCATGAAGGCATAGGGAGGACATGCAACTTCACACGGAAACCCCCTCACTGAACCTAGGTCTCAAACCCAATATCATCTTGCTGTAAGGCGATCATGCTAACCACTACACCACTGTGCTGTCCCTACACCACCATGCCACCAGCTATTTTATATGGCTAATAAAATTATTCCTATCACCAGTCAGTGATTTAAATGTTTAGTACAGCAGGTAACAAGGTTTCAAAAAGAGTAGCATTTCACAGCATGAACCAAAATATGAAGAAACAATTTTCTTCTTCAAAAATTAAATCTGCTAATTGGTATAGAATTTGCTTTCTGGGGAAAAATCGATGGCATTATTTTAATAAAAATAATTGAGATTAGAGCGCAACATCCAGAGCAGTGGCAAAACAAAATGCTTGATGTTTGTGCAATTATACCGTACATATAAAATTAACATTCAGTGAGTTGTTTTTATGTGTTTTGTTTCTCTATTATATGATATTATATTGTCACTGGTTGTTCATATACCTCAAAATCAGGCAACATATTTCATATTTCTACATTAAAAAGAGAACAGGGTGGGGAGAACAAGTTCAGCCAAGGGCTACAAGCTGTCTGATTGGGGTGGCCACTCAGAGATAAATGCAGTCATAGAGAAGCTGAGTGATTTGTCTGCTTTGCCCGACAGCAGCATTTTAATTAGCAGCTTGTTGGAGCTGATCTGAACTCTGTCTTTTGGCTTTGAAAGGAAGGGGTCAAGGGTAAGACTGGCTATGGGGCATACTTCTGAATTTAGTAGTAAACAGAGAAAAAAGTTTAGAGATTGGATATGTCAATGCAGTGAATAAGAAGTTGAGATGCTAGCTGTTATAGTAAGAACTTTCTCTTTACAATACATCATTACAGCTATGTCCTATAAGTAAAGAGAGGATTGATGGTTGCTCACGGTCCTAGATCTGTTTTTGCATAGGAAGTCATTTTTCTTTAAACGTCTGTCACTGGAAAAAGCTTCATGTAAACACTGGAGGGCACACATATAACCTTATAACCCTTATATGATCAGTTTTTGTATAAAGGGGAGGGGAGCAATTCTGCACAGGATTCATTGCCCTGTGTATTTGCTGGTAATTTAATGCTTAATTTGAACTTCAAAATTAATTGGATGGTAGAATAAGGGTAGACAATTTACTCCACCGATTTTCAATAGGGTTTAAGTAGGCTTTTAAAAGGCCATGCAAGGACATTCACCTTTTTCTTCTTCAGCAAATGGGTGTTCAATTTTGCAGTGTGCTTGAGGTTTCTGTCATGTTGGAAGGTGAATCAATCAAGCATTTGATTATACTTTGCCCTATCTATTTATCCAAGTGCCCCATACTCAGCTGCAGAGAAACCCCACAACAGGACCCTACCCCCCTCCATACCTTACTGTAGGTATGGTGTTTTTTGGATATTAAGCTACATTTGCTTTCTGTCAGATATACCATTTGGCACTGAAAACAAACAGATCTATATTAGTTTCATCTGACCATAACGCCTTTTTCCATTTGGCCTCGGAATTTTCAAGTGTTTTAGCAAAGCTCAATAAAAATTTGGCTTTTTTTTTTTTTTTTTTTTTTGCAACCTTCCTATACAAACCATTATTATGGAGTACTTTTGATACTACTCCTTCAAAACTTCTTCTTCAAAAACTTTTGAAATCACTTTAATGTTGTCACTGTGGTCCGTCATCTTTGTTTCATGTTGTGCAGCCTTGTGATCATGTGCCTGAAACACTTATCATCAGAGAGCTGTTATTGTTGAGGGCATCTGAAGTGTACCGAAGTTTCCTAACTGTTGTTATTATATATTTCACTTGGCTGCTATAAGTTGCACTGAATAAACACTGCTGAAAAAATATTTTATCAGACTTTAAAGCAACAGAATATAAATATTCTAAAGGGAGATGATAAACTGCTGATTAACCAAGCACAAGGTCCATACAAGGAGATCTCAACCCAAGGTCTTTTTACGTACAAACCAAGCGACAGCGAGGAGTCTTGATCCATTTATGAGAGGGCTTTGGCAGTGTCACAATGCCACTTCTGATTCACCAAAATCATTTGACATGGGTGAAGACTCCTCGCTGTCACTTGCGTTTCCTAGCGTGGGCAGCATTCGCAAGCACAATCAGAAAATGGATTTGAACCCCCTCCTCATCGCAAATGTGTTGTATGTCATGCCACCAGCCTTGTTTTTTCTAGCTTGTGATTTTGACTTGATACCCGTACCGTGAAAGCTGTTAAAGATTAGAGAACACAGTGCAGCTAGCTAACAGCTAACTTTGCCGGATGATACACATCAGTCCAGGGTAATTGCCCGTGCATCGACCAAGACTGTATGTACTCTATGTCCATATTATAATATTTTTTATACCCTCTGTATTTAACATAAATAAATGTAAATAGCATTCCATTTTTTCACCCAAATGTCCACTGTGCATATTATTCACACACAATATATACAAAATGTCAGAAACCTAGACAGGCACATTTACAAACCTACACACCCCAGCCCCTGTCTGTGTGCTGATAGAACAGTTTCCAGTCCAGTGCACTACCACTCCCTAGCTGCTTTCAGGCAATGAAGCAAGAAATGATAGCTCCATAACTTCAGTCTATGCAGATATTTCCTCATTAACTCCCACCTGTGTGCGTCATAAAATGTGTGTCTGTATGTATATGCCTGTACAGGAAATACTGCTTCCCCCACCAGCATAATAATAAGCATTTCATCATCACCATGAAGACATATGTACACTAAGTGCACTATTTACAAGGGGACCTTTAAAGATATGCTGAAAAACGTAAAAAAAAAAAAAAAAAAAAAGATAGTCAAAAGGAAAACCACTTGCATAGGCCACAGAATTTGTTGAACCACTCAATCCTATCAGGGCTGCGAGGAGGTGGAGCCTATCTTAGCCAACACTGGGCGAAGGCAGGATGCAGCCAGAACAGCTCGGCAGACCATCATGCACACACACTACTATTCACACTCACATCCACTCCTAGGGGCAATTTGGAACAGCCATTTAGCCTAATGTGCACGTTTTTTAGACTGTGGGAGGAAACCTACACAAGCACATGAAGAACATGAAAACTCCACACAGACACGCTCTTATTGTGCCCAAGACTTGAACCCACAACCTACTGTCATTGAGGCAGACATGTTAACCACCATGCTGCCTTTTTTCAAATGATTTATTTAATATTTCTGTGATCCATGAAACAGAAGTTTCATTTATTACTTTAAACTGGGTTTACCCAACCTGTTCAATGGGAAGGGAAAAACCTTTCAGAGTCAGGACAGCTATGTAGAAACATTATTGAAACCAAGAAAAATAAAGTCTTTTAAACATATTGGGAGAAAATAGACATTATCCAGACTCAAATTTAATTTCTCAAATGTGTTGTTGTTAGGTGGAAAAAATTGAAAACCCATCAAAATGTTTTTGCTTCATAACAATAGTGTCCATACTCACGTAATATATTTTCTGGTTAAATCCTTTTTGGCTTAAACATTTCTGTCAGTGGCTGAGAAATTTATTCAGAATGAAAAAAAACCTCACACTTACTAGTATTTTTTTTTTTTTTTTGGCAAGCCATGGGATTCTCCAGCAGGATTTGACAATGAAGCAAATTGATACCTAGAAGGCCGTCTATAAAAATGGAATCTGCATGTAAGAGTCATTAGAGGAACTAACCTATGACCCCAGCACAAAGGTAAATGTATGAAATATCAAAAACAACATCCAGATAAGCAGGAGGCAACTGGGAGACAAGAACAATAGACTAAATATAAATTTCCACTAACACCAGAGGTATGTTTGAGTAACAAAAGTAGTAGTATACGATAAAAAGAACATCTTGCCTGCTGATAAGAATCTGGTATGATCATTTTTGCCAGTGGACAAGAAAACATTGCACAGGTAAAAGAACATGGAGAATGGATTCCTGCAAATATCAGCACATTCAGGGAGTCAGTGTCATAGCCAAACAATAATCTGAAGCCGAATAGTGACTGGCGTTGACATCAGGACACCGATCCCATACATACCTTTATCCAGCTTGAACTATTTAAAGACAAGATGTAGCTTTTGGAATGGCCATCACAGTGCAATGACTTGAATATCACTGAAAATCTGTCAGTAGATTGTAAACATGCTGGGCATGAAAGCCTGCCCAGGAATATCTCAAACCTACAAACATTCAGCAAGACAGAGTTGGTGAAAATTCCTAAAAATAAAAATAGAAAGACTGTAAGGCTGTGATATCTGTGAAATGGGGTGTTACTAAGAACTGACTTAATACCGCTTCCAAACTTTTGCACATGCCACAACTGCTATTTTACTTTTTTTTTTTTTTTTTTTTTTTTTTTTTTAATTCATCTAATTTTATTTATCTCTCAATCACCATTTAACAAAATATACAATTTGGCTAAAAGTGACCTAAACCTTTGCATACAAAAATACATTGAAAGTCTACACATAGGAAAACGAATAGTATGTTGACATGCTTGCTTAATCATCCAGACAAACTAGTATAGTTTTTCAGACACATCCAGGCAATATGAGCCAGGCTTGACCATTAACACATCCGTTATTATTCGATCCAGTCCACCATGTGCCAAGAAGAATTTCACTGCAGTCTGTGTAAGTGTTGAACCATGCACAAAATCACTGGTTTCTTTCTTTCATTTTGACATATTAATTGCCCAAACCTTTTGAAGCACTCTGCTTAGAGACATATGCCCTGGGTTATATAACCAATTCCATGAGCTACCCAACAAAGGTGCTTTTGCTTTTTGACTACTTTAACATGTTAAAACAACAGACAAGATGGAAATTAGTATTTTCGTCTAT
>JAQMYF010000009.1:13728006-13738364 GCA_030014195.1 Neosilurus mollespiculum | reverse complement strand
TGAAATAACACTAAAAAATACTATATATATATATATATATATATATATATCTATAGTTAATTTTACTAAAGCCAGCATGAGAGAGTCCAAGAAAAGATTTAACTCGGTACATGCTCGCCCAAGCTTTATCCCGAATTGTCCATTGAAAGTTCATTTCTCCTACTTATTTAATCCTGTCGGCAAAATATACTAGATTACATTTATTGTAATTGAAGCATGTTAATACTCTGTTAATTGCTCACTTTTGTTCAACATAATTTAAAGAAGTAAACTGTATATTTGTTTAAATACATTATTACATCATAGACAATGAAATCGGGTTTTGAATGGAGGTAGCACTTACTAGTCAGATAGCCAGCTTAACTCTGTCAATGTGTAATTTCATAGACAAGACAAGTTTAAAGATTTAACACTGTATTGACAAGCGTATGATCCCAAATTAGTGTACGGATAGCTAAACAAATAACAGAATTACTCATGGACTTGTTCTTTCTGTATGCTAGGTTCTTGCACGTCTATGATATACGGTGTAAAATTGCCAGCCCTACCACTGCCGTGGTTTCTCAGTGAAGCACGTCCCCAAAGGGGAGGTCAATTAGCATATGAGCAAAACATTAAGGTTGTAGGTTTATATTTAAATATAATATTCGTAGCTTTAACATTTACAGTGCTGATTTATGTGTAACAGTTGTGTTAAATAAATGTGAACCACAAAAAAATATATCTTTAAATAATAAAACATGTAAAAACTTGCAGATGACTCTGGTGCAGTGCAATGTAGTAGGAGAACCACGTGTCTGTGGTCATACAGCAGGCCTCACGCTGAAGACAGAAATGACTGCACATTCCAGATCCCACCCACGAATGCCACCACCCACCACAGCTCTTCCCTTATAGCTTATGAAGCATCCTAAATCAACCTAGCTATTAAGGTTGCTCCAGTTAACAGTAATTTAATGTTACTAATAAATTTGACATGTAAAACAGTATGGTATAATCATTTCACAAATTTCGGTTCAAATGTTCTTGCATTTTGTTCTTATTTATTAAACTTTATGTTGAAAAGCAGCTTTAAGAGTAAGTGTGATGTAAGTGTAAAAGCCTTTACACGCTGGACACTACACTAAAATATGACACAAAAGTACACTGAGCGAAGGCAAGGTAGACCCTGAACAGCTCACTAGACCATCACAGGGCAAACACACACAAACATTTATACTCACACTCAAATCTAGAGGCAGTTTGGAGCAGCTTAATGTATATGTCTTTGGCCTGTTGAAGGAAACTGCAGTTTCCATGCTAGCACTGGAAGAACGTGCAAACTTTACACAGAAAGGCCCTTTCCAAGCCCAGAACTCGAACCTAGAACGTTCTTACTGTGAGGCAGTCGTGCTAACCACTACAGTTTCACAATCTAGCAACAGAATGGATGCTGCAAGTCAATTCATCCTACCACCTGCCTACTAGATCCAATCCATTACACAATGCTCTGGACAACAGCTCCATATCATTTGGTCATACCAACATAACTCAAAAGCACCAGAGTTCTTCCCAACTTGAAAAAACCCATTTTGGATCCCTCAGACATCACTCCTCTCCATTCTTTCTAAAATCGTTGAGTCCACTGTCTACAATCAATTTTATCTCCTTCTCTCACAGAACAACCTCCAGGATCCTAATTAGTCTGGCTTCAATACATTACATTCCACAGATACTGCTCTTTGTGGCTGTCATTGAGAAGCTATATTGTGCCTCTTCAACCTATCGGCAGTGTTTTTAACAGTCAATTACTAGACTCTCTTGTCCATTCTTATGAGTCCTAAAGTTTTTAACTTATCATGGCAATCGATTGCTTCCTACCTAAAGGTCAGTTATATTAGATAATGTGGAAAAGATCCCTATCTACTTCATACAAACTCTCCACTGGTGTCCCTCAAGGCTCAGTGTTTGGTCCTTTCTGTTTCTTTCCTATACTAGATCACTTGGTGTGATCTTATTCTCACATGGTTTTGCAGAGCACTGTTATGCGATTGACATTCCACTTATTCTGCTTGTAAGGGAGGTTGAAGCTACTCGGCTTCTTTGTGAAATTTATGATAGTGATATGGTCCCAGTAAGAGTTCTTATTAGATATTTTAAGATATATCTGCCCATGCCCTACACTGATCAGTCTTGGGATAAGTCATATAGAGATTGGAAAAATACCCAGACCAGCTTGCAAGACTTTTAATGCATGGTTGGCAGGTTGCTGAGATCCGCATGGATGGTTAGGTCAGGGTTGGCAGGGATGATTTTCATGTCCTTCTTCATTCTTTCCTTTCTACATATGTTGAAAGGAGTGATGTGAGAGAGGACAGGAAGCCACAGGAGAGGTGTTGATTTCACTGTGCCTGTTATTAATTATATTTATATGGACATATTAGGATCTTGTTATGTTCCCAGACAACTCTCTGATCTCTACTTTGGCACCCTTGAGATAAAAACATTGAAAAAATATATCCCTTTCCTCTCACATTGCTAATCTTTCTCACTTGATTTCTTCTCTTTAACATCAGTAGGATTTATCTATTTCTATCCACATAGGCCAATTAGGCACTTGTTTAGTCATATGTAATTGCAAGGATACTGTAACTCACTCTTGGCAGGTCTGCCTCTGAGTGTCCCTCAACTTCTGCATCTGATTTTGAATGCAGCAGTAAAACTTTTCAAACCTCCCCAACTTTTTCCACACAACCCCATTGCTACGCTCTCTCCACTGCATTCCGGAAGTTGCCAACATCAGAATCAAAACACTGACGCTTGCCTTCAAAGCCAAGAATGGACCAGTTTACTTCTACCCCAAAGCACTGATCACACCTCACACCACACCACCCTCCCTCAGATCCTTCAGCACTGCTCTGTTGATCCCTCCATCTATCAGGGTGAAAGCAAGACTATACATCTATGTGTTACTCCACACTAATGATAACTAAAACTGGGAATCAGTGGACAAAAATCAAAGTTACATTTGGACATTTGTATTACCTTTAATTATTGTGCCAATGTGTGTAGTTTACAATCCTACAAAAGAGAAGGCAGAGTAACCTTCCACATGGTCAAAAATAGGGTGCAAATGTGCAGTGTCACCACAGTGTAACTGTGTTACACTGCATCTATCATAGCTTTAATTCAGAATGTCAATCGAAGGTAAAAACACAGAGTTGAAGTTGCAAGCTGTAATTTGAGGTTGATGTGGAGATGTTTCTCTTTTGTGACACCGTAACACAGTTACACCCCATATACGAACATTTTATGTTTCAAGCCCAGGGGCAAATCTCTGCTAAATAAGCAGATCTTCACGTCATAAACTTTCTGTGTTCTATGATAACATACTAAAGCTACAGATGCAAAATTCTTAGGTATAGTTGTTAGAGATAGAGAAATTACATTGATGTAACTGTGTGACCTGTGACACGAAAAAGCTTAGACAAAGTCTGCACCATACAGACTCTCTCTCTCTCTCTGTCAAATAAACACTCAAGAAAAGTGATGTGCATGGTCAGTGATGTTATAAATTTATTTGGTAGTCAATTAAATATCCTCAAAGAAATGCTGCCCGCAAACTTCATTTCAATTGACACAGTGACACATTGCAGCTTTTCAGGAACCATAACACTTTAGCTCAGATTTAACCACTTTAAACCAGCTTACTTCTACTACTACTAATCGTCCATGATATACCTCGATAGAAACCATCTACAGCATTCTTCTTTGTGAAAAAAATTTATTCGGCACACTATGTAACATGCGACACAAGCAGTGTAGATGAATGTGGTTAATCAAACTACATATTTCTCTTAAACCATGAGGGAAAAAGCGAACATTTTTATCTAAAACAATAACCAGACGAATAATGTGATTATGAGAACTTACCTTTACTTCCAATGTGGTCGTATTACTCTCTATTGTAGACGTTTTGACAGTCACCCTCACGTTCTTGGTATGCACGTAACTGCGTAACACAGGGGAAGTGTGCATGACACGGCACTATTTTCTGTCGTTTGTGTACATCCGTTGTGGCAAACTTGGATGAAACGTCATCAAATAAGGTTCTTGTACTTATAGTGGGTACGTTTGGGTAAGTGTTTTCGCTTAGCAGACGACAGGTCCTACGGCATTTCATTTCAAAAACAAGTGCGTAACTGCGTAACACACGCGACGCCAAAAATTTAGAAACCTATTATAGTAAACCTAAATTTAGGTTCCTTTGTGGTTCTGGAGACGTGTAATGCAACCCGTTACGCAGTTATGCTCTTTAAAAACGGGCCATATAACATCTCATTATTAAAATTAGATATTTCAGGATGACAAAAGGACATTTAGGACTTATTTACTCTGCTATGCAGCACTGAGATTAATTTATGTGAAAGAAACCTCTCATTTATCCACCCCAACCCCACCCTCCCGACAGTGTTCTCGTTTTGAGCCACCATTTTAAGTTGGATTTTACACCTCTTTCATAAATAATAATAATAAATAATTAATAGTACACTTGACAGTCAACATTTTCCTTGTTTGTCCTGCTAAATCAACATCAAGGTAAACCCTAGGAATGCTGTACAGTGCATTTAGTTGCTTGTTTTGGATTAAAAAAAAAAAAAAAGACCGTGTAACGAGGTCCCCTATATACTCATCATTAGCGTGGAATGACACCTAAACAGTTCTCTGTTGTTTCATGAACTTCCCCTAAATGTCTGGACAGCCTAGTCATCAAATGACGCCTAAAGACCTACCACTTTCTGAAGTACCCGAATTAGCACTTTTAATATTTATTCCATATTAAAAAACCTTCTGTGAAAATAAAAAACAGCTTTCTGTACCCCCGGCCTGATGGTATTCATAGCTTGAGTCCGAGTGAACCAGTTCCAGAATGTATTCACTGATCGAGACAAAGTACTTATGTAAGTCACTTTGAACCATATAGATTGTTTATGGTAAGTACTTTTGTTTGAGAAGTCCAAGACTCTCCAAGTGTCATGAAAGCTCATAAATATTTAATTTGGAGAGCATGGCTGACAAGTTGAAATTTAGTGTTTCAGAGCCAGTTGTCTCAAGCTGACTTCTTGTGCTCAGAGGTGCTAAAAGAAAATTAGCTCAGAAGTTGAGAAGAGCTGCAACTATTAGCAATGACATGGCAGCATCTTATTAAAGGCAGCCCAGGTGAATTCACCATTTACATTATATTTCCTTACTTGGCGGATGCTTTCATTCAAAGTTAATTCTAGGTGAGGCAAGCTGCAATTAAGGCATCTAACTGATAAAGGAGTCAACAGTAATAGAAGTGCTACAGGTTTCCACCAATGGACCAGAAACAAGTGTACAGGACAGTTTTAGACCAGAACAAAAAGAATTCCAAGTAAACACAGGTGCTTATACTGATGGATGCCACCAAAAGTATTCACAAAGCAATATGGTCAAAAATGGGAAATGCAAGGTAGTCGCAATTGAAAACACATAGACATAGAATACACATTAGGATTGTACTGAAATGCCACTAACTGTATTTATATCAGTATATGTTTATGGTCCAGAAAGATGTAGCTGTGTTTGGATTTGAACAGGAAGCTGCCAAAGCATCAACCAAAAGTTTAATTTTTGGTTGATGCTTTGGCAGCTTCCTGTTCAAATCCAAATACAGCTACATCTTATAAGAAGCCATATTTCTTTTCATTTATCAGAATAGGAATTTGCAAAGTATAAATCTATATTAAGCTACACTATATAAGCTCTTGCCTTCCCATCGGAAGAGCTGGAGGAAGTGGCTGGGGAGAGGAATGTATGGACCTCACCGGTTTCGCTGCTGCCCCTGCTACCCAACCCCGGAAGAAGCGGAAGATGATGATTGAATGAATGAATGAACTATATAAGCTCATTGTTAAATCAGATTTACTTTTTTTGTTTGTTACAGGATATTAAAAAAAACAAAAACAAGAGAGTGGTGTAGTAGTTAGCACTAATGGGAAACATGGTGGCATGACGGTACATCCACCTCACAGCAAGAAGGGTCCTTGGTCCGAGTCTCTGGCTTTTCTATGTGGAGTTTGCATGTTCTCCTCGTGCTTGCGTGGGTTTCCTCTGGGTACTTCAGTTTCCTTTCACATTCCAAAAACATGCACATTAGGCTAATTGGCTATTACAGATTGCCCTTAGGTGTGAGTGTAAATGGTTTTGTATGTGAGTGTGTTGCCCTGCGATGGTCTGCTGAGCTGTTCAGGGTGTATCCTGCCTTCACCCAGTGTTGACTGTGATGGGCACCAGCCTCCCGGAAACCCTAAAAGAATTAAGTAGTTTGGAAAATGAGTGAGTGGGAAATGAGAAGTGTCTCAGATGAATTTGTTGCATTTAGCAAGATTAGGCAAGTGTAACTTTGCCAAATTTATTGAACATATTTTTCACAGACAATGATATTCAAGGTGTACTATACAGTACCTTCCATCCAATCTAATTACTCAGAAAAATGCTTATCTGTTAGAGGCCTGCTAGCATACTGTTAGCAGCCAATGATTCCAAGTCCTTTTTATTAGCAGTGAAAATGGATGAATACAGAATACAATCTGCCAGGAATGTAATTGACCATTATATCTGCTTAAGTATAATTAAGTGATTAATGGGAAAACAGTGTGTAGGCGACACACTTCTTCATAGGCAACAAAGTGTTTATTTCGTGGGTACTTACTAGTGCAGACTATGCTATCATCTTTAACAAATAACTTTATGTTTTTGTCATTAATAGTTAGTGCTAAGTAAATGGATGGTGGACCTCAGAACTTTCCAATGGCATCATTTAGCCTCATATTTATTTTTCTTCCCAAATTTGCAGTGGTCTTTTTGGTTTTGTAAGCATTTTTCTGCCCTCTTTTGCCTTTGCTCATTAGATAACAATCACATTTAGATGGGTTTGCCAGATGTTTTGCTTGCAGTAATCAGTCTTCCATTACTATTATTGTATTCCTAAATTCAGTTCTATAAATCCTATACAGTCTTTGGACTTAGCCTCAGTCAATTCGCCCTGGCATCACTAAGCATTTAATACCTTTTGTACACTTTTCTGTCCACAGGCTTCAAAATTGTGACATTTGCAATGTGAAGCATCATGTATGCACACCTTCATGCACAAATTTCCAACTTTTCAAACTTTCCTCACAGCTTATGTTGTTTGAAAACTCATATTAGTCATTCGCCGAACCTCCTAATCCTACTGGGGTTAAAGGGAGGCTGGAGCCTATCTCAGCCAAATCAGAGTGAAGTTTCATCTCTTAGATGCACCCTGCCTCCTTTTTATATCCCAATCATGCTGCAAGCATGGTCATAAATCATGGAGCTCCATGCTTTTTTGAATTGTCAATATCGCAGACATCATGCCCCAGTGTAAACGCAGGGTCTACGTGCATGTCTTTGGACTACTGGAGCACCCGGAGGAAAACTACGCAACACAGAAACATTTTTGCTGTGAGGTGGACATGTTAACCACTATCCTACTGTGCCAACTTCTTTGAAAACTGATCAGATGAATTCTTCCAACAGTTTTACATGGTTATAATTTACTTCTTGCATGAGAATATCTCAGCTGATTCAAGATGTTGCAATGGTGAAAGGAACTTAATTAGAATCATTAAGACATTTTTAAACATCTTCCCAAATTAACTGTAGTTTGGCGTTAGTGCCTTCCAATGTACTGACTTTAAAACTCTAAGCTCACTATTATAAATGAAAATCTATAGTTTTTTTCAGCATAATTTTTTTTATGCATACAAATGTTTTAATGTTGGTTATTGCATGCTTTGGAAAACAGCAATTTACTTCCACACCTGCATTTTCACTGAAAGCCTGAAAACCCATTGCAGCAAGATCTCTCACATCAACTGAGCCAGTTTCCTCAGCAACCTACTCTATTTCTGGCAATCCAGCTCTGCACAGGTAATGTCTTGAGATGTCATGTACATTTGTACAGCAAGTATCAGGAAGTCCTTCCAAACTGCTTTGACAGTGTACTGGCAACCCAAACATCTCCAGCAGGCTTATGTTCATTGGAAAGGCAGCCTCAATGAGCAGTCTGGCATTTCTCAAGACAGGTGGTAAAATATGAACAAGTAAAATATTTTAAGTGGTTACATCCAGTTAAAGTAACCCATGCTTTACGTTCTACCATCAACAGTTTGTGTGAAAATCAGTGTGTATGCTTTAGAAATAGAAATTCTTCTTCAGCTTTGCAATCAAGCGCAGTCCCTGATAAAGCAGCCTACATATATAGTATAGCGAGGCTCTTCTGAAACAGCTGATGCACAACATGTTTCACACCCTGTCTACTCTTTGTGAACTCATTCAAAACCTTCTCCCATAATTGACTTCATGAAATAATTAATTATCTTTAGTCTGTCTAGTTTTGTTCAAATTGTCTCTTATATTGAAATGAGACTGCCGCAAAAATGTTAATCTGACCTCGGTCTACCTAAATTCTAAGCATGTATAACAATGAAAATGCCACTGCACTGGGCTGCTGGTTCACACTTTTTGAATAATGACAAGAAGTGATGGTAAGTTGAGGGCAGCATGGTGGTGTAGTGGTTAGCATGCCCATCTCACAGCAAGAAGGTGCTGGGTTCAAGTCCTGTGGACGTTTTGTGTGGAGTTTGCATGTTCTCCCTGTGCTTGCGCGGGTTTCCTCCAGGTATTCCGCGTTCCTCCCACAATCTAAAGTCATGCATATAATTATAGAATTGGCTGTTCCAAATTGCTGCTAGGTATGAGTGGGAATGGTTGTGTTTTTGCCCTACAATGGACTGGCAACTTCGCTCAAAGTCAGCTGAGATTGTCATTAGGTCGCAGGGGCACTGTTTCAGTGCCCCTGCGACCTAATACAATAAAGTGGTTCAGAAAATGGATGGATGGATGGATGGATGGGTGAGAGAAATTATGTAGACAGTGTTAGGCCACAAAAAGTCCCTAACTGCATTATCATCTAAAAAGATAATGTGGCCGGTAAGCAAAGTGTTCATAAAACTCTGGCATTTACCTGCATGCTACTTACTCACACATTTTTAGTGACCCATCTGTCATGTTCTATTTACTATAAATTGCGTGAGAAGAGTTTAGCAAAATGGCATGCATAGTGTAGCATGAGAACACTGAACGGCGACAAAACAACTCCGTCAGCCAATTCTGACGCATCATGCAAACGCAAGCAAATGTCATTTATGCTTGAAACCAAATTACAAAACAGAGGCACATGCTGTGGTTTGAGCAAGGACCTATTTTTAATAACTACAACAACTAAAGCATGAAGGGTATTTGATATTATTTGGAATATACACACATGATAAGCACACTGCCTAATTGCCTATCAACTGAGATGAATCAGGGTCCTGGTTATATTCCTCAGGCTGAACACTCCCTCTACTGAGCACAGCTGGCAGTGCTGGAGGACAGACAGACATGGTGTGAGTTTCTCTCAGAGGAAGGGCACAGAGCAGAGAAAGTGTGTGTTCTCAGATGCAAGAGTCAGTGAATGGTTGTCTCTGAATGTAAAGGGAAAAATACTGAAAAGTTGTGCATGACTGTATAAATTGGTAAATGTGTGTGACTGAACACAAAAAATAACCCTTGATATTCCAGTTAATTTTCCTCAAACGTCATTATTACTGTTGTTTTTATTTTATTTTTTCAAAGAGCTGCTTGGTTTAACCAAGGTTGAATTTTAAATGGCATACTTCAGCCCTTGTTCCTTTCAAGGTTTTTTCATGTCTTCTCAATAGTTTTTTCCTGCCATTAATCCCGCTAACCTGATTATTAGTGTTCTAAGTCTGCATCCAGATTTCTGTAAAGCTGATTATGATATGGACATAACCATGTGATTTGTCATAGAGATATATAAACAAATGTCAAAAATGGCTACTGCTTTTACAAGCCAAAATATCTCATTTTGGCTCTAATTAACAATCATGATAATGATGAGATGGATGTTATTAAATAGTCTCCAAGATTGAATGGTGACATTTTTATAGTTTATTTTTCACATATTTTAACCATGACAGACTTGGTTAGGTGAGCTCTGCATTGTGAGATAAGTGCTCACTAAGCTAAAGTTAGGTGTTTTTTTTTTTTTGTTTTGTTTTGTTTTTTTACCAAACTCCCTTCTAAGCTAACCAGTTAAGGTTAAACACAAGAAAAACAAATTAAAACAAGCATTTTAAAGCGTGAAAATGGTGATGCTGTCTGCTCCAAGTAACTGTTCTAACTGTAACTGTCCATCATTGTTCCGGTCCCCAAGAAACCTCAGCCCGCCTGCCTGAACGACTACCGCCCAGTGGCCCTCACCTCGG
>JAQMYF010000009.1:13709621-13720390 GCA_030014195.1 Neosilurus mollespiculum | reverse complement strand
TATTATTCATCAATCCATTAACTCAGTCAACTACACTCTCTCTCATCAATCATTTGTCAAACCACTTAATCCTACTAGGGACACGGGAAGGCTGGAGCCCATCTCAGCCAACTTTTCTGACTTGCCTGTGACCTAAGTAGAATTAAGCGATTTGGCAAAGGAGTAATAAGTGAGAGTGTAGTTGATTGAGTTAATGGTGCAAAAAAAAGTCCAGAGTCTCTGGAGGAAACCCACACAAGCACGGGAAGAAAATGCAAACTGCAAACTGAAATGCCCAGGCCAAGGACTGGAACCAAGGATCTTTGTGCTGTGAGGTGGACATACCACCATGCCACCCAAATAAATATGTATAGCAAAAAGACAAAGAAACACCAAGTGTATCGCCACAACCTTCAAAATTATAAGAGTGTCATGAGTAGTAAAATGTTGAATAAAATTCTATTTCCATGTGTTCACAAGATATAATGGGTATCTTCTGTTATATCTTCTGTTTTAGAGCAAAGAAATTCTCTAAATTTTGAAGATTACCAAAGCACCTGTAGTGCAATGTTAATATAAATGAAATACCAAATGTGTAAACATTGTATTTCTTCTATTTCAGATGTTCAGACAGTGCTGTGTTACAGTGATTATTCTGTAATGTTAAATGCAGTCCTGCATTTTGAACATTCATGTGCTTGTAATTAAAGAGAAAAGAAGAAGGGCATGATCTTTAACGCTACCTTTTCATTTTAAATGTTCGCCTCTTAAAGCTAAAAATTATAGAATATTTTTTTTTTTATTGAATATAAAATAAAATATTTTTTATTTATAATTTGTAATACTTTCATTATTATTATTATTATTATTATTATTATTATTATTATAACGGCACAGAGGCATAGTGGTTAGCATGTCTGCCCTACAGCAAGAAGGTACTCCGGTCTCCTCCCACAGTCCAATGACATGCACATTAGGCTAGTTGGCTGATCCAAATCACCCGTAGGCATAAATGTGAATGGTTCTGTGTGTTGCCCTGTCATGGTCTGATGAGCTGTTCAGTGTATACCCCGCCTTTGCCCACTGTCGGCTGAGATAGGCTTCAGCCTTGCCCATGAGTAAATTATTATTATTATGATTATTCATTCATTCATTTTCTGAACCGCCTAATCCTAATTAGGGTCGCGGTATTATGATTATTATTATTGTTATTATAATTATTATTATTATTATTAATTTTGATTTATTTTCTATTATAATCTGCACTTGCACAATGAAGAATTTGTGGCTTTTCAGTGTTTACATCCATTACTGTAAAGTGGGTGGTCCTTAACATGGGTAAAGCTTGTATAACCTTGACCATCAAAGTATGCAGTATGCATAGCCTGTGATAATTCTGTAATTCAATTCTCCCCATCTGTGCTGCATTACAAATTGAATTAGTGAATTCAGATGGCTCTTGAGCAAGGTTTTAATCTTTTTTTTGTTGCTTTTTTGTTTTTTAAATTTAAACTTTGATGGGTGTTTGATACAATACAATTATACATAGTGTTTTGTTTGGTATCATACAAATATGATTTAGTATTTTTATAAAATTAAAAGTATGTACAAAATAATAGTGTGGGCTGAGGCTCTGTGCTAAATGCAGAGATAGAATATTTTCATACTGCATACAGCGATCATATATCTCACAATATTTCCTGAAATCTTTAAACTTTACTGATGTATTAATAGAATTTATTTTACTCATAACTACCCTAAATCATTTGCACTCAAATCAGCATTTCCTTTGATGCTGCACAACACAGATTTATTCGGAGGTCATTCCAGAACCTCAACTTTGCATCTGTTTCTACACAACTTTGATGATTAAATGTTGCCATATATAGGCATTTATTAATTAAAATTAGATAAATCTACATGATGGCCTCAGTGAACTTGATGCTGAGCATAGCTGTGTACTGAGTGACCAGATTGATGCTCTTAAAGATATTTTTATAATGCATTAGCTCATTCTATTGTTATACAACACTAAGTGCTCTTCATTGCTTGAGCATATAGTGCCTTGTTAAAAAGCCAAATAAACAGAGAATTAGTGAGGGAATTATTCAAGTGGCCAAGGCTATCACTCAACATGATACCAACACCATGCTTCACTGGGGGATGCTGCTGTCAGGGTCATCAACAGTGAAAATTTCAAAAAGACGTGAATACTGATGTGAGAAAAGTCAGAAGGATTATTAACTCTGTTCTAGGTTAATTTTTAAGATATGTGAATAATTACTAGTATGCACTGAAGGCAAACAGGGCCTATTCAATTCAGTGACTTCCACCAAGTCAAAGATGAATAATTGTTTTAGTATATACTACATGGGAACATAAACAAAAAGCAAACTAAACAAGATTTTTATCGTTGATTTTCTAAATTTTAAAATCATGACCAAAGCATGAGCTCCAGTACAATGTGCATGTGCTCGTTAAGACTTTTTTATATATACTATAGAGCAATATATAGATAAAAGGAAATGAAAACAATTTTTATATCTTTGTTTGTTTTTGTTTTTTTTTTTTACATATTTTTACCATGACAGAAATAAGTCAGGTGAGCTCTGAACACACCAGGCAGACATAAATGCTGTGGAGCTAAAAGTGTGTGTTTATAACCTACACATTTAGAGTATAGTATATACTACATAAATAAAACATAAATAAAACCCCTCCATAAAGGTGTTTTGGTATATACTACTCAAAAACATACCAAAAAAAAAAAAAAAAAAAAAACCCTCCTAAAATGAAGGTGTTCTGGGTGTTTTTTCTATTTTAAACCATGATTATGATGACGCTGCCTGATTCAAATTATAATGGAAAACTATGAGGGTCTGTCATTTTGGTTAAAGCATTATTCACTCGGAATAATGTTTTTTTTTTTTTGTTTGGGTTATTTTTTTTTTTTTTTTATGCCAGTGGATAAATCAGATTGTACTGTTCCAATTAGATGTGTATATATCAATATGAATTAGAAAGTGCAGCCCCAATTTTAAATCGCAAACTTCGAAAAACAGGCTCTTCAAAATAAGTACTTTGAAAATACTAGAATTTTTTTTTTGGTAAAGCTAGTCTGGAGAAAAAAAAAAGATATTGCATGTATAGTGTGCGACGTATACGTCTACTCTTGTAGTGATGAAGCCTCACTGAGCCTTATGTTATATATAAACGTGTGTTTTCACTTTAGAAGACATTATCCCCTCCACGAGACATCAGGAATGTGTGTACATATCATTTGAATTAGCTCTTTAATGTGCATCCTACATTAGAATAATTTGAGGCCTGTTTATACTTGGCATGTAGGGAGTACGGGCTGTTCTCTTTCCTGTAGAATGAGTCTCCTCTCACCCCTCTTTAATATACTCTGCTTTTTAAAGCCTGGCTTCCTTTGGTGAATGCCGTTGGCATTACCATGGCAACTGAAGAGCGGGCAGTTGTCATAGTGCTGCTCTTCAGTAGGTCTGTTAATTGTGCACCCAAATCCAATACTCGTAATACAGCGCACGTGTGTAGACACACACTCACACAAATAAACACAGACAGACAAAGTTGAAGTCTGCCTGCTGGTCCACCCCAAGTTTATGTTCGTCAAAACCTCAGCAATTTCACTTTTCACTCTCATCGTCTAAGCTTATGGTGATCCTTTTTATTTTTCCCCCTGAAATGTAAATTATTGTGCTGTTATGTAACTGCTATGTGATTACCCAGAATGAGCTTGGGTTGATTTGAAAAAATGCAATTTGTGCTAAAATGGAGTGCAATCTGTTAACACAGGTTTCTTACCCAAGTTTGTAATAACACTACCTAAGAGTGGGCGACGTGGTGAAATATATCATATGGCACTACTTCATCTTGATCATCAGTGCACATTGTTTCATTGAGCTCTTGCAATCAAGGCAGGAACATTAGCAGTCAAGCAATATTCCAAACACTGCATGTGAAAAATACTTACTTGTACTATATTTGTACTTTTCATGTAATCTAGGCAGTGTTTACAGTGTACTCAGCCTCTGAATACAGTCAAGACATCGATATAGATAATGAATGCATAAATTATAATCTAAAATAAATACTTGTATTGTCAAAAAAAAGAAATTGCCTTTTTCATGAACACTTTCATGTACAATTTCAAATAATTACTACAATACCTCATGGGAATGCAAAATTAACTAACAAACCAAGACGAAACAATACATCACAAAATTGAACAATAAAACAAAAACACGCAGGCAAATAAAAAAAAAATTACTAAATAAATAACAAGGAAAACTAAGAGCACAGCAACAAAGCCAAAAACACAAGCAAATTAAAAAATGCCACAGTAAAATAACAAATCTAGCAGTAGAGACAATAACAAAGAGAAAAACAGCAAATAAGAAAACAAAGGTGAAAAATAAAACAGCAAATTCATATTTTTTGTCCACCTACCAAATATGTTTCATCTTTATTTGCTAATAGGGTTAAAGCTCAAATTACACAGCAATTTAAATTGATACTTCAACCAATCATATTTACAGAAATCTTTCATATTTATCTGCTTACATGTATATTTATTGACTTACCGTCTCCAACCTAATGCAATAAATACTGATTGTCCTTTTTCAGTAAACTGTTCAATACATTATTATTATTATCATTATTATCATTATTATTATTATACATTGTACTCACTGCCTGTGTTCAGACTGGCTTAAAGCATACATTGTACTTTCAGAAACAGGCTCAGCTGCAGATTTTAAAGTAGTTGAAGATTTTGGAATCATACTTTGTATATTTGATTGTTTAAACAAAGGAAATAAACAATTGTTTGACAAAACAGAACTTTTGTTGCTTGATGTTAATAAAACACTGATTGTGAAGTCATTTTGATGCATTCATGTGGCAGAACCAGAAGACATTTATTATTTTCCGTGTCATTTGTGTGCCAAGTTTCGTCAGTTTTCCAGCCTCCCAAGTCACTCACAAGGACTTCCTCTCTCATATCCATGTTCACTGCTCCACCGCAATGACACTGTTCAGTGTGAGGTCACAATATTTACCACACATTGCCATCAAGGTCTTGAACGTTTCCTGACCAATTTTAAGATGTATCAGGTAAAAAGAAATAGGAGCAGGACATCAATCCAAAATGATATGTTGCATTTTGGCAGTAGGAGGCACTTTGATTATCAAAGAAAATTGTAACATGTTTGTGTTCAGAGTGAGACGGTAATTAATGATCTGAATTTGTAATTTTCATTTTCATTTTATTATTAACTGCAGGCTTGCCTCAAACCTCACTGTATCTGTAGAATGACAATAAAGATCTTTCTGTCCTTTGCAAAAATTCAGTCAAATTCTACAAAAGCAATTTTAAGAAAAATTACATTTCGGAGTAATATCTGTTATAAATATTACAATTTGTCAAAATTATAAAATATGTACACAAATGCATCATTTAAAAGATTTTCAGAGAAAAAGACTGTGATTAAAAAAGAATATTTTTAATAAGTTGTGTCTCACTTTAATTTAATGCAGGAAGAAAAGGAAAATAGACCATTCTATCTGATATTTAACCAGAAAAAAAAAAAAAAAGAAAGAAAAAAGAAAACTACTTGGCACATCATAGTGGATAAACACTCACTGGGAACGTTATTAGAAACACCTGCTCATGTACTCATTCATGCAATTATATAATCAGCAAATATTGTACCAGTAGAATAATGCATATAATCGTGCAGATACAGGCCAAGAGCTTTGGGTAATATTCACATCAACCATAAGAATAAGAAAAATGTGATCTTAGAGACTTTAAATATTTTATCACTACTGGTACCAGACAGTCTGGTTTAAATACTTCTGCTTTCCTTAAATTTTGCAAAGTCCTGGTGGTCCCTAGAGATTATTCAGAATAGTCAAAAATAATATTAAAATAAAATTATATATATCTCAATTTCTTCTTCTGCTTTAGCTGGTAGGCTGATATATCAACCATGTTGTATGGGAACCAATAAATAACAGAAAAACAGCCAATGTAAATAACAAGAAACTACATAAAAATAATAAACCCAGAGCACATGGGAGACTCAAGTTATCTGACACTGGAGATTCTATTGCAGAAGACTGAGTATCATGAAAAAAGTCTCCTTTGCAGCAATGAGCAATTGGACATTTTGTTATCGGCATCAAGATTCAAAAGTTTTGGCATATGAGATCCACCAATCAGCACCAAGAAAAAATGTACTCATGAGTAAAATAAATGGCAGTTCAGCTTGAATACAACTGGAGCTTGTTTACAAAATGATAATGATGAAACATGCCATCATCTTTAAACCACAGCTCATTCCACACGTTATTTCATACACCCATTCTTTTTCGGCACATCAACCATTGCCTTGTCCACATTTTGCGGTTTGCTATACCTCTGAGACAGCAACATTTTCAAGTCAAGAAGTATAACACTAACCTCGTTACTCCGTGATGATTTTGTCACATGACTATACTATTTCAGTCATGTGACTATTTCAAGTACTAGTAAACTTGGTTCAGAATGTTCAGTCATCGGCAACAGAATCTCTAGTTTCAAGCAACTCAAGCTTCGCATGTGTGCTGGGATTTAGTTGTCTTGTTGTGTTCATGTACTGTACTATTATACCACTAAAGAAGACATTTAAAACTTTCATTACCAAAGAAATCAAACTCAAATACAAAAAATGGCTTTAAATAAGAAAAAGTGAACATCTGAGAATTTCTGCTAATCTGCAGACTGCTTTAAACACGTCAGATATTTTTTTTCTAGGATAATGCATCAGGCTTCAGAAAGTATAATTAAAGTGTTGTGCCTTGCCCACATCAGAAACAGTTTTGATATGTATTTAATTTATTTATTTTCTTAAGTTAATGCAGGAAAGTAGTGGCACACAAAAATATTGCTTTTTTAAAAAATGTTTATACATACAGCAACAGTACTAGTATAAAGCACATTACTTCACCGTACCGATAAATACAGTTGTATATATGCAATGCATTCCACACACAATCTTTTATTCTTGAATAGGTGTTAGTTTATTTCTTAAAACAGCTAGCTTTGATAGAGTTCCAACTGGCCACATAAACGTAATGATAAGGGAATAACAGGAACTTACTTCTTGAGAATATAACACATTATGTATAAAAATATGATGGTCATTCTTTAGGAAATTCGAATCTTTGGCAAACTGCTGTGGTTTAGGAAGAGCAAACACTTTGGGAAATGCTGTTATTGAGAAATTCAGTTTCAAGATGTTAACTGCATCACATGCACATCCTAAGGCACTTTATTCTTTATTTCATGCAAATCACTCTTTATTATATCGGCTCATTCTCGAATATCCATTTTACCATACCAGCCAGGTATAAAAACTACAGTTACAGTCTTCCTCCTGCAGCTTCCATTTAGGATTTCTTGTGTGCAAATTTAAAATTTGCATAAAATCAGGACTACCTAGAGCCCCTTTCTCCTTCTCACTCTCTCTCTTTCATAAAGTTTTGACTCTCAGAGTCAGCTACAGGGATGTCACAGCACACAGACAGGGACAGGGTAATAAGATGCGTAATTTCCTCCTGCTTATATTGAGCTTGAGGAGACAGACCAAGCAGGCAAAGATCTAGCTCTCTCTCTTTTATTATTTATACCCACTCGTTTAGAAGCTATAACTCAGTGCCTGAAAAAAGTAGTAACAACACACACACACACACACACACACACACAAGAAAATTAGGCATAGGATTTAGAGTGCCAGATTAAACCCAGTAGTAAATTAACACTGTGAATGGGGATTATACAGTATGCTGGAGGTTTACTGCAGTAAAGAGAAAGTCAGACAGAGAAATTAAATGGGAAGGCGGCACGTGCTAAAAGCTCAATCTCAATTAAAACTCTATATTAAAATATGTCTGTTTGTAAAATTGTAGACTGATAGTTACTACTTAATTTTATGGGTTATTTGAAAACTGATTCAAAAGAAAGAAAGATGATATTGATGCCCATGTTTGCATATAGGAGTAAAGCTTTAAACATACGTTCTTATAGTGCTTCAGGTGTTTAAATTTAAATATAATAATCCTGGTGCATATATAGTTTTCCACTGCACAGGAAAACACTTCCAAGACAAATCTTTCAATAAATGGCATGAGTGTATCAAAATCCTACACTTGTACATGCTAACGTATTAACATCATCATTCTGAGACTTGGTTTTCAAATAACTGCCCTTGAAATTGCTAAAACAGAAGGTATCGTCCTTAGATTTTGAATAAGATTAACTTTGAATATGTTTTGCCTTCTTTTTAAATTAAGTAGCTAACAATATATGTAAACAAAGTGTATGGCAATATACTGTATATGGTTGGGAATCCATTTGCTATGCATAAGTACAGATCAGATATACTAGGAATGTAACTGCAAAGTAACCTTTTTATTTATTTATTTATTTATTATCTGTGAAACTTGTTCCCCCTAGTTCAAAATGCCCTCAGCCTGATCCGTGCAATATAAATATATACATTAAAAATAGCCTTAGACTTGGATTAAACAAACTGAGTCAAGCACACAGAAATGTGTTAAGGTCATTTTAATATTGTTCTACTTTAACAAATGGGTCATTCTGACCTAAACAGAATATCCAGCTTGGCAACGTAATTAGGGGAAAAGTGAAGAAAACATTCTCCATGTTTTACCAAACATCAAATTAAATTATTACGTTTTAACAAGCAAGGGTTTTGTTCTTTCATTTTAAATAAATGAAAATATGAGGATGGCCACTAACATCACCAAATATCTTATTTACTCAAAGGTTTCAGTGAATAATTACTCATTTATAATGGTGTATATCACATTCATGCTAAAAAGATGCTATCTGGGCTCCAGAGTGGCACATCGATGACATGTTCCTGGAGATCATGAGTTCAAGCCCAGGTTGATGCATGCCGCTGAGAGCCAATGGGAGCTAATTGGCTGAACTCTCAAAAAGGTAAAAATGGCATATGCACGTCTTCCTATGATGAAAAGCAATCCCTAACCAGTCATGGGTGTCTGTGAGCTTATGCATACAAGGAAGCAGAAAGAGCTTTACAAGTGAGTTTTTTATGCTCCCCTGCTGGTGGAAAGCATCACATCTCGGAGGAAGCTCTCGCTCCTCCCTGGTTGATGTTGGTATGGGTGGGAATGGGTACAATGAAATGAGGGGAGAAAATTCAAGGAAACCCCTCCTTACAGCTCTTTTTTGGGGGAAGGATCAGAATCTGATTCTTCCCCCCAAAAGAGCTGTCATCTAACAAGCTTTTTTTTGTTCTTTTGTTTTTTAAGCTAAAA
The DNA here is from genome assembly GCA_030014195.1 of Neosilurus mollespiculum. Taxonomy (NCBI): domain Eukaryota; kingdom Metazoa; phylum Chordata; class Actinopteri; order Siluriformes; family Plotosidae; genus Neosilurus; species Neosilurus mollespiculum. The sequence goes on along the minus strand of JAQMYF010000009.1, from coordinate 13,711,036 downwards.
CAGATTGAATAAAAATTACTGAAATGTCTGCCTGGGATAATACTTTTGCTTATCTACCACCTGCTATAAATGTTTACAGCAGGAGTTTTAGGGTAACTGAACTATGTAGTTTAGTGTTAACACACAGACAGCATTCATGTGAATGGGCTATCAGCTAACGTTAAATTCTTATTAACAACTTACAAGACATAAATCTCTGACAGAAATGCTCACAGTCAGCTTAAGCCCATTTATAAATCTTATACACAGTAGATAAATGTAGTGTTGCTACTGCAGTGATGATTCACTTAAAGAGGCTGGGTCACGGCAGCTGCACATATGCGAGCTGACCCACAGAGTCAGATGCGATTTTTGAAATATTTCCCTTTCTATTTCGTGCTCAAAACACAAAGCGTTTCATAAGCTTGTTGAAGAGCTGAACCTGCATGCATGCACACACACTCACACAAACACAGAGAGAGAGAGAGAGAGAGAGAGAGAGAGAGAAAGAGGGTGCAATTTTTTATCCTTCGCAAAGCTTCTTTTGATTCTTTGTTTTTAGATGATTACAAAATAAAATCCTTGCACGTGAGCAAAACTCCTTTAGGTAAGAGGACAAAAAAGTAGGCACTTACATTAAAAAAAACACCCATTACTTCATTCATTTGCTGAACCACTTCATCCTACTGGGGTCACAAGGAGGTTGGAGCCTATATCAGCCAACTCTAAGCGAAGGCAGAGTACACAATAAACAGCTTGCCAGTCCATCACAAGGCTTATACACACACACACACACACACACAGACATACACACAAACATTTACACTCACATTTACACCTAGGGGTAATTTGGAACAGGCAGTTAACCTAATATCTTTGGACTGTGGGAGGAAACTCATAGACCCACAGGAAACCAACACAAGCATTTAAACTTACAAACTCCAAAGAGAAACAAAATTGTAGCCCACAGGGATCACACCGAGGACCTTCTTGCTGTGAGGGTGTTAACCACTACAGCACCATATCTCTCCCAATGAAACTATTTATTGGTATGTCCTTATAAGTTATATTACCATGTTATATTACTGAATGCGTTATCTACAAAACATGCATCATTAGCATATTACTTAAATTAAAATGTAGAGTTTTCTCTCATGCTAGATTATGTTTCAAGTTTTTGGGGGGTTTTTTGTTTTGTTTTTTTGTTTTTTTCAGTGTGCCATATCCAACAAAAAGTTAGATTTTATTAGCTTTTACGTTTAGTGAACAAACTGGGGTACCATGAGGTAAATTCTATTGTAAACTTGTATTGCAGAAAGGTTGCTCACTGGTTAGCTGGTTTAATTCAATCTAATTGTATTTCATTCATTCATTCATTCATTCATTTTCTGAACCGCTTAATCCTAGTTAGGGTCGCGGGGAGGCTGGCGCCCATC
>JAQMYF010000009.1:13686842-13699180 GCA_030014195.1 Neosilurus mollespiculum | reverse complement strand
TAATAGCTTTGGGGCATGGTGATTTAAGAATTCTGCTACCCTGATAGGTAGCTGCAAGTTTAGTTGGTTAATGGTATTTTTTTTTTTTTACATATAATAGACTTTTGTTTTGCAAGATGTCAGGGTTGTTCTAGATGGGAGTAAGCTTACATGGAAAAAGTGAAGGTTATTTTTAGAAATTCCCAGCAAGCCATTAAAGAGGAGCTGATGTTGATGCTTTTAAAACACTTATGTGATTTGATGGCTGAGCTGATGAATGGCAGGTCAGATATAACGAGATCCTCACACAATGCTTGCTCTACATCGAACCATGGTTCATCTAGCTCACTAGGTTTTACACGTTTCTTATGTATATCTTATGATAGATATCACAAGACCTTTAAAAACATTTTGAACCAGAAGGGGACTCATAGAGTGCAAGTACCACGGCAGTATGTCTCACTGTTATTCCTCACATTCTGCCTCTGTCACTAACACAACATCCATAACTCTTCGCCATGCAACCGCACCCACAAGCCACGTGTTAAAAACTTCTTTTCTGTCTCGATTCAGATATTTTTGAGTGGAGGTAATTATTTCAAAAGTCTTGTCATGTTAGAATAATGCTAGCCAGCTTGCACCCAAAAAATGCTAATGACTTCCATGTTCTTATTTGGGAGACTTCCTTATATGGACTTAGCCATGCCCATGAACCATGTCAGTGCCGTTAAAGACATGCTCCCTCAGAGCTGCTGTTATTGAATATATAATAAATAAAACTTTCCTTTCTGTTTTCATCATCTATGTTGAAATCACCCCAGGGAATCAAGAAGGGTAGTGTACTCAGCAAGATTGCTGAAAATCCATGCACAGGTGTGGTCAAGATTTTGTTTACAGACAAACTGACAAACGCACACGCATGATTACAATACCTCCTCCAAAACTCTTTTTTGGGCAGTTTGCTTTGACTTTGCTTTGCCGTGCTTTGGAAAATGCAGTGCTTTGCTAGACTTTATATGTGTGTTTATTTGCTTTGATGCAAATTAAAAGGATAAACTTTTTTTTGCCTTATATATTTATACACTGCGCACCCAAAAAAAAAAAAAATTTAAAAAGTTGCACACTCTTATATTTTCTTGGAGAGCTTTTGGCCTTGATCTGAGTGCATAATCTCAATGCCATTGTTTCACCAAACTTAAGCAACATAACATTTATTTCCATCCAGTGTCGGGTTCATTTCTCACTGACGTCCTGAATTGATGAGGGAAAAATTTAACCACTCCATAAAGTCTTCTCCAGCACATCCCAAAAACTTTCAACAGGGTCGACAGACAGACAGACAGACAGACAGACAGATAGATAGATAGATAGATAGATAGATAGATAGATAAACACTAAAATGTACAAAACAAAAGGTTCTGATGGTCTGTATGAATGCAATTTAGTTACATAATTTGCTTGGAGTATGTTAATTAATTTTCTGTAACCTAGTCATCCATATATCCATGCAGTCAAAACATGGGACAAGGCATTCACCCTGAAGCTTTAAGTCACCCAGTGGGAGAGATTATTAATGTATTAATTTTCCTAACACCGCATTGTGCTGATTTGTTGTATTTTTTTTTATTTAGACACAGTTGTAATCATGACATTGTATAGCATGCAGGGGAGAATACGATAAAGCAATAAAGATTTGAAAAGATAAGGCAGTGAAGGGAATTGGTTTAGGTCAATAGAAATTGAGCAGAATCAAATGTGACACTCTGTTATATCAATGTCATTAACACAAGGGAACTGTGTTCTTTGCTAATAGGCTTCTAGCAAAATCAATCACAGTAATGAGGACACCTAGATTCGTGAATATTACCTCCCCAAATCCTTCATCTACTGGAAGCTTTTCTTCCTTTAAAACCTGTGAGCCATCCATAATGTTAACTGCCAGGGAAAAGTAATGTTGGAGAGAATGAAGACTCTTCCAAGAAGCATCACAGAAAAAGAAAGAAAAATGGCTTTTCCTTGAAAATGAGTGAGGGAAGACATCACATTTTTACAGAAAAAAAAAGGACTGAATCCCACAAATTCCCGAATGATATTTCTAGTATCTTGTCCAAAAGAAAAAGCAAAGCCATACAAGGAGCTCAGAAGCACGGTGGGATGAAAGCGATGATCTCTGCACGCAGACATTTCCTTGGCAGCCTCACAGAAACAGCCTCAGCCAACATACAGGGGTCCCAGGGCAACTCAGAGATAAATCCTTGGAGCGTGGCATTGGGCCACACTCTACTACTAACATGCAGAGGAAAGCAAAAGGGGGCCGGGAAGTAAATTTGTAAACACTAATTAGCTAGAAGGGGGTAGAACAATGTTTCTGAGGGAGTAAATAATTAATGACGTCTCCGTGTTTTTCTGGTGAGTCAGTGTTTAGTCGGTGTTTAACACATGCTGTTTTATAAAATCCAACAAACTATGGCTGATGCAAAAGCCTGCCAAAGTGTAGCAGCAGACCATAGTAGAACTTATGCAAGTCAGGTTTAAGACATTACTTTGGTCTTTGTTATTCTTCTCTGGGTCAAAATGGAGCAAGCTGATAATTTCACACTATGTCTCTTGAAAAAAGAACTAATTTCACACTTGGGATTTTTTTCTAATCCATCTGACATTTTCCATTAAAGAAACCCATTGTTTTCAGAACCACTGAGGAACTTTCAGTAGTGTACAACTTGCCAACCTTAGTGATCCCAATATGTTTAACTGATTACAAATGTGACGTATAAAGCATTGGACTATTTTATTGGTGATCTTTAGGGTCAGTTAATATTACTCACTTACTCATTTGCCGAACCATTTCATCCAACTAGGGTCTAGTGAGGCTGGTGCCTACCTCACCCAACACTGGCAAAGACAGAATACATCCTGAACTGCTTGTCAGACCAGTCAGATAAACCAGAGTACCCGGAGGAAACCCATACACACCCAGGGAGACGCCACACAAAAACACCCGGGAATCGAACCCAGGACCTTCTTGCCACGTGGCAGACATTCTATTACACCACCATGTCGCCCCTCAGTTAACTTTTTTTGTTCATGACTAAACAAAGCCTTGCATTTTGGAAAGTCTTAGGCCTAATTATGAAGGGTGTGTGAACTGCTGTCCCGTTCAACCCCACCTCGCTAATACGCATGCGGCTTGCATCGGCAGCAGCACACCACACATGACTAGGACTGAAATCCCCTGCATTCACAGCTGTGGCTTGTCGGAGCTCATCTAATGCTAATAAGGACTAATTAACAGACTATAAAAGACTTGTTTTCAGTTGTACGTTGAGGTCAGATGGTTTGAGCTTCCATTTGTTTGTCTGTCTGTACTAATTACTTCAGAATTTATCTATTATCTATGCATCTATCTCTTTATTTATCTAACTTAAGCTGCTGGTTGATTCCTGGCTTCATCTGAACTCAATAAAGGAGAAGGAATATCAGTAAATCATGAATGGAAGGAGGAAGCCAAACAGGCCACCCATCAAGCACGCTCCAAATTAGGGGTTCATGGGAGACATGGGGAAACGGGTTCCTGAAGCACTGTAGAATTGTTTTTTTTTTTGTTTGTTTGTTTGTTTTTTGGTTTAGGAATCATACTTTGGTGCTCCACTGGTGTCCGAAACAAAAAATAATGGTCCGAAAATGGGTATAATACCTGACCTTTATTTGAAACAAAATTTTGGAAGATTAAAAAACTACTTATTACTTTGAGGTTTTTAACTACAATATAAAAAAAAATGAATGATAGACAGATTTTGATGCAAACACCTGCTGTTACATGAATTATGTGACAGGTTGGCTGTGACGCTCCACAGACATCTCAAATATCCAAGTGGATTAATGGCCTTGCATAGACACTAAAAGCATCTGACAGCAAGCATCTGTACAGGGAGTAACGTGTGACTGCTGCTTGTGAGGTGTTTTAGGTCTGTCATAAGTTTGATCCAGTGTAATTAATCTTAGGAAATTCTTTATTGCATTAAGGAATGCTATACTGCATTATGGAATTCTCTATTGTATTATGAAATTTTTCCATCAAGGGCTTCAAGTGGAATGCTCCTATCAGGAAATATTCTCAATCCCTGTTGGCAGTGACAATGTTCTTGGATCTCCTTCTAAGCAACATAAAAAAGCCTCCATGGAGGTCTAAATCTTTTTCAATGACATTTAGTCACAGGTGAATAAGATTAAAGTGCCTCTCGGAGAACCACCCTCTGTGAAATGGGGCTTTATTAGTTGCACCTGATAGTCATGCGATTAGCCAAGTTCGAAGTGTCTAAGAGAAAAAAAACCCCTTTGTAATTATGGCCCCTTGTCTTTAATGAGACAGACCTGAGGCTGCTTACCCAAATAATACGCCTAAACACCAAACACTCTCCTTAAACCCAAGTCCTTCATATAAGCTGGGAAAAAAATTCTGCACTGGCCCTACATCCATAATGATCTTTAAAGAATGCTCTCAAGTGCATGATCCTTGAAAGCACAAGAACGACTCAGGTCTCTGTGAAGTAAATCAAGATTAATCTTTATTTCAGCGTACCGTTGGGTCACCTAGCCTTTTCTACAAATCAGTGGCTTTGATTTCCTCGCTAAATGTATGACATCAAACCATAGCACAATCCGTACCTCATAAAAAAGTCCCCATGATATGAGTACATTTGATATGCTTCTCTGTCTGCGTCATTCTTTGCACTTTCCTGGATTGCCCTCCAGTGAGTTCCAAACTAACTAAAAAGTGTTCATAAGACCAGCGCTCGGTGATAATGACAGAGAACAGGAGCAAGGTAATGGCTGTCACTTCACGTATATCAGACCGACTGAGGCTGAAATATTGCTCAACAGCTGTCAAGATCACAGGACGCCAGCAGGCTTTAGTAAGTCGTAGTCCATGCTAGTAATGGTGAAGTTACTGAAGGAGAAGAAAAGAAGGTGGACGAAGTGACAGCAGGAGTATATAGCTGGATCTCAGAAAGGGCAAATGATACAAAGCAAAAGGAGATGAAAACAGAGCCATGTTGACAAGAGAACAAATTAGGAGAGAACATCGTGGGCATATTGCCCTGGAGAATAAATCATAGTGAAGTGAACACCACGATGTATTCCTGCAAAGGACGTATATGAATACAAATCAGTCAGGCTATGGCCAGCAAAGCTATTTTATAATAGATGCTCCAGGGCCCAAGATGCTGAAAATTTACAGTCAAGAAAAAAAAAAAAAACAATCAGGCATTAAAATTGCCGCAAAATGAAGGCCTGAAGATGAGCTTAATCTAGACAGAGCCAGGATAGGGCAGTGATTTACGGTATATCCCTGAGTCTGAGGGCTCAAGGTTAGATAAGAGGATAATAACAAATTACGGAGTGTGGTTGATAAGGCTAAACCATTGGAAGTACTTGCAAGACTTACAGGGGGAAAATACTTAATTAAGGTTGATTCATTTCACATCAATAAACAGCTGTTTTTAAGTCGACAAAAATCAGCAGGGTGGCTATTAATAGGCTAGCAGGGATAAGCCCCTTATTGTTCAGGCTTAAAAAGATATCAAACTAAATAACAGAAAAAAACTTCTTGCCCTGTTGTCTAGAGATGATGAGTTCAATCCACGAAGTTTCACAGATGTCATCACACTCAGGAGCCATGAGAGCCAATCAGTGTCAATCAGTTGCACTAGCCAATCATAGGCATCTGTGTGCTAGGATTTAATAAGTAAGAGTTGAAGTGTCTGTCCCATTATGTGAACGCAAGTGCAGCAACATGGCCACTGATAAAAAAATAATAAATAAATAAATAAATAAATAGAAAATAGACACAAAAGAAGAGAGGGCAGGGCTGAATTCTTTCTAGCTCAAACTGTAGATTCATGCAGTTTATTAGGGACAATATAAGTAAATATTTACTTATGTTTTCATATACTGAGAACATGGTCTGAACTCAGAATGGTATTAATATGAAAAAGTCAAAATCCAGGAAGAAGAAGAGATAAAGAAATTATAAATTTTGGTGTCAATCTGCATTTTTGCATGTGTAATAGTTCACCCCACATCATTCTTTTATGAAATCAATGAGACCTTGGAATATAATAAATTGTTTAATGCTAATAGGTTCACCGTTGAGTTATTGATAGGTATTAGATTTTACCCGTCCATAAATTATCTACAACAGCTGTCACGGCAACATTAATAGACTGACTGTATTCATTTGGCTTTCATTTTGGTTTGTGAGTTTCACAAATATGTCTAAATCTGCTACAGCTGTGAATTTGTAAATGCTATTAGACAGATTCCAGCAATAATCCCAGCATCCATGTTTAAAAAAAAATGATAACAACAAAAAATTAAAAAAGGATTTTTTTTTACACTCACACAAACTACTAATATGATTCAATACATAGAAAGCAGAAGACTGATGTTAGAACACGTGTTACATCAAGACCAAGAAAGTGTACCCAAAATGTAGCTACACTCATTTTGTTATTTCACTAAAAGCCTAATCAATCTCAGGCATTAACTTCCATGACTACACTGATCAACCATAACTTTAAAAACATTCACTGACAACAAAACATTCAACAGACACTGATCACTGACAAGTAAAGTAAATAATAAGTAATTATTGAATGAGGTGAAGTATAATATGGATAATTATTCAATCTAACGACTGTTATCTACTGAGGCCAAAGACATAATTCTTTTCCGTACAAAAGACACATTATATAATTATTTTATTATTCATTCAAAATATTTCCAGAGAAGACAGACATTGCCATTACTGTATTACATATGCCAGTTGTGCAATAATGATTCAACTTCTTTAATGGCCACAGTGCGATATAAAGATACAATACCAAGAGTTATTGTATAGCTCTTCACCAATCAGTACCAATCTTCTAAAAATCTTTTAAATGAATAATAACATTGAAAAATCTCATTACAGTGGATTGACTTGGATGTATTAGGCAGAAATGTAATAATTAGTTCTTGAAGTTAGTGTGATGGAAGCAGGAAAAATAAGCAAGCAAAAGAATCTGAGTGACTTTGACAAGAGCCACATTGTGATGGCTTGACAACTAGGTCCATTCTCCAAAACAACAGGTCTTGTGGAGTGCCCTCTTATGCAGTGGGATGTACCTACCAAAAATGGTGCAAGAAAGGACAATCAGTGAACTAGCAAGAGTGTCATTGCTCATTGATGCTTGTGGGAAGCAAAAGCTAGTACATACGAACAACTTTATTCACATCTGGTCGGATCTCACAGAAGAAATACTATAGTACAAACTGCTGCAACTGTTCATACTGGTTATGACAGAAAGGTGTCAGAAAACACAGTACTTTGCAGTTTGCTGTGTATGGGGCTTCCTAGCCTCGGACAAGTCAGGGGGTGTTAATGTTATGGCTGATCAGTGTATGCTGGCCATTAAAGTACTATTACAGAACATACAGCTTTAAATTTTAGCAATGTTTTTTCAAGAAAACAAATCAACACTTCATGCTTCTTTGCATAATGAAGTCAGCCGTGAAGCCCAGATGATGTGAAGGTGCAAATCTTGACATAAATACAGTAGACAGTACTAGAGCAAAACAACAATAACGGTTAAAACCTTTGATAATAAAGCCACAGTCAGTAGCAATACCCTTAATACAAATTACAGTTGCTTTGATAGTTATGGAATAGTTGGCAACACTACAGTGGAAGCCACTGGCAGGTCAGAAATCAACCCAAAACCCATGCTTTCATTTTCACTCAATACTGCAGACCGCTGCTAACTAAATGACATACTGCAGACTTCAACTAGTGTCCATTACTGGCTGTTATGTTCCTGGGGTACATTTTTCTATGTCATGATGGGATAAGGATTCAGGGAAAGGGTGGGGGGTGTAGCAGTGGAGTAATGTAATCACTTTTTGTGATGTAAGTCATTATTCTCCAGTGCTCCTTAAATTAATAATACCATAATGCAAAAGGATTATTTATCTAAAACCCTGAAAAATGTGCTGCCTTTAACATTTATTTTACCTTCTTCTAGAAGCAAAGGGGTAGCTTTTGGGCTGGTTTGTACATAATAGCATTATGAGTAATTTTTGTAGGCTGTTATAGTACATTAATTATGTGTCTTTCTATTTAATATTGTTTGCAAGCGGATGTTAAAATTATAAACCAGCTTTAAAATCATATTTTTTTTCAGATAGTGTATGTCCCTCTTCATTTTAGTATTTTTGTTTTTTTTAAAAATGAAAATATTCAATGTAAAAAAGAAACTTAATTTTGAGACATTAACTTTTTTTTTTTTTTTTTCCCCAAAATTCCAGATATCTTCCTGTACCTTTTGTAGAAAGTCCACGATTCACTTAGGTCTTCTCAAGTCTTTTGGTGAGCGTGGCCCGTCAGCATTTATAAACTGTCTCTGTGCGCATGTTCAGTGTCTTTTGAATAATATTCTGTGGGGAAAGATCATGTTTGCGCCACGCTGAAAGCGGCTAATAAAAAAAACAGATTGATGATATACATCAAAACTTTGGCTGCTAAGCAGATAACCAGTGTTAGCATCACTGATGCGACTAACTTGCATTATTACATGCTTAAAGGGGAATTAAACCCAAACTTAATAAAACCCAGCATGCATACTGTACGTTAGTATTTTTCAAAACACACTGTTTTTTATTCAAAAAAAAAAATAAAAACGAGTAATAAACTTTCACACAGACGGGTGTCACTGTACTGTGAGAAAATAGGCAGGAACGACGAAGAAACGCTGAAGAACACTGAAGTGTTGTGCATTAAATGCCCTGACGTATATGCAGGGTGACCCCAAAAACCTCCCACATTTCAAAGGGAATTGGAAAAATAATTGATGAGGATCAAATTATTATTTGTACACATGAAACTTCATTGAATACAGTTTTATGCATCATTATGTGCACACATGAAATAATATTTATTTTGGTTATTTTTAACCGTTTTTTTTTTTTTTTTTATTATTTACCTTTGAAATATGGGAAGTGTTTTGGGGTCACCCTTTTTTTGGGGGTTGACATGGTACCACGCATTTATATATATGAGCAGACACTTGTGTGATGTTTGCAAATGTAATGTAACGTTATGTGCAGATGTTCCTCTTGCAGATGTGATAATATCTGTATACTGTTAATATTTCAGATATCTTGCCTTATTAAAATTGATGCATCCACGTCCTGGTCCTGCTTTTTGTGCCAAAAATGCCACTGATCATAACATTTATTACGTATACCGTGGGAAAAAAATTGTCTTTAAGCATCATGATGAGATAATTATTGTTTCACCTACCCCTAGGTGGCAATTAAATATTTTATCGTGCCCAAATGATGCACATAATATTTAAGCAGGGAATAAAACATGATGGTATAATGTAACAAGGATGCATATGACAGGACATGCTGCTCTAGTAAAGTAATGAATGACAGTGTATGAATGACTGTGAAGTGTTGTAACTGTTAACATTTTTATACAACACTTTTCCAGTGGTCACCCAAGTTATTTTTGTATTTAAAAAACAATGAACTCTGAACACTGAACTATTACTTGGGTTATAGTTAAATTTAATGCCATGGAATGTCCAGGAGAGAAGATATTTCCTGTTATCACTTGCACTACAACAGCTCCCAGAACAGCACCTTTTTCTGTGCCCATATCAGACTGTCCAGCATGTCTTGTTTCAAAGAAAACCTACAGGTATATATCCATACTGTATACTGTATATCAACCAAATAGGTCCATGTTGAATAAGTTGTTAAGACCTCCACTGAGCAGGTTATGTTTTTCATTACAGGATTAAACAAAAATTGTTGTGGATTTTCATGAAATTTCTACCAGAGGTGGGGTTTGGACAAGGAAGACTCCATTAGACTTCATTAGATGATCCAAATCAAATTCTGGATACAGGAAGTTTTTAAGGACAACGATGTTAGGAAAATATTTATTAAGACCTTATGACCAATCAGAGCTCGTTCTCAGCTTTCGAATCCTGATATTGGCCAAGTCAAAAATTTAACAAATAATACAATCCTTTCCTAAATTGTTCATACCAAAACCCACAACCCTCAAACACAGGCAGTAGCCTAGAAATAATATTATCGTATAATCACTTACTTATTCAAAATAAGCAGATAAAAGAGTTCATTTAAATCTAGAGCATGCTGCTGTGATGATGGCAATGTTTTACAGTTGGAAACATCTGTGTGTGCTTTCTGTGTAAGTTTGTGTAAATCTATCAGACATGTAAGAATGCTGAGGAATAAGAGTGAGTTTGAGAAATCACTACTAAACGTCCTGAAATAGAATCCAATGTGTTGGTGTAAGACAGAAAAGATGAGAATAAGCTGATTTAAAACACTGAACTTTTGATCAGAGAAACCTATTGGAGGCCATCTTTTAGGCAACAGCATCCCCTATATGTAAAATTGGCTCACACTAAACAACCACCACCATGTTTCATTTTTTTTTGTTTGTTTTTAAGAAAAATCATAATATGATGGGAAATAACTGTTTCCTTTCATCAAGAATGAATAGAATCTACAGCATACACAAATTCTTTCAGGATTCGTCAGTGAGCAGCTTCTAAGAAAAGCAAGCCCTCTGTGTTTGTGTGTGTGTGTGTGTGTGTGTGTGTGTGTGTGTGTGTGTGTGTGTGTGTGTGTGTGTGTGTGTGAGATTGTGGCCACCATTCCTATTTAGCTCTCCGTACCACCTTTCGGAGCTCCAAAGCAAGTACAATTTTTCTAATTCCTTTTATTTTCTTCTCTTTTTTTTCTTTCTTTCTTTTTTTTTTTTAGACTACCCAGTTTCGAAACAATCATGCTAAAGGATTGCTGAATTTTTCGGGGCTCATACTATGAAATTAGGAATGCTCACACCACAGAGCACCAGCCACCAAGCCACCATCACATGAATCAAAGATACGCAAAAGAACAACCCCAACCTGGAAACCTGGAAGTAGGCAATAGATGTGGATTGATTAAGCCACACACACACACACACACACGTAGACAGATATGTGTGTGTGTGTGTGTGTGTGTGTGTGTGTGTGTGTGTGTGTGTGTGTGAGCGGGTTGTCTTTCTTCAGGTGCTTTTCCTGGATGCATTGAATTATTTCTATATCCTGGCACTTTTTTTAGGATGATGTCAGAGGCTTCCAGTTGATGTAAACCAATCAATGTGCATAATATGGCAAGCATCCCAGCAGGGATTTATAAATCTTCAAAGTATTTACAGCCTGTTATTCACTAGTGCACACAATTGACTGAGCAACACCACGCACCTGCTGCAGAAGTCTGAGGAACTCACAGAGTATAAGGTACACTCTCAGAAAAAAAAATATATATATATAATAAAAAAGAGGGGCTTATGCCTCATCAGTGGTTCTACTTTGAAGGCTTCCCACAACCTTAGTGTTCAGCCTGAAGTGTAGAAAATGAATGGATGCATCAGACTCACGCTGCTGTTCTGTCCGGTCCAGTGAACGACAGCGTGGTTGTGAGCGGAGTCTCCAGCCAGGGCGAAAGTGCTGGTGCTCACTTTGGGTTCCTCGGATCTGGAAGTGGCCGGTTTGTCCTCGTCGCGGCTGCGTCGCAGTTTCTGTCCATCCACAAACAGCAGCGTATCCGTGGACTCTGCGGAGTCTCCGGTGCGCGCGCGTGCGCCAAATTCATCCAGCTGCGCCGCGCTCCTTTTGCGTCTCACCAGCGCGTCGGTTTTACCTACTTTCTCAAATTCCCGAGCCCCCAGTGCAGTTTGCCCGGGCGCTGTTTTGGCACGGGATCCCATTTCGGCTGAGCGCGCCGTCAGTTCCACTTCTCTCGAGTTTGGTGCGTCGCTCGCGGCTTTCCCGAACTCCTGAACTCCATGCAGAACCGGGTACAGTCTCGTGCGTGCAGAATTGACAAGTGATTCCCCAGCTGCCGTGGGACTGATAAAACGTGCATTGTTTTGGACATCCCCAATCTTTACCAGCGTTGGAAACGGGCACGAGGCGCAAGTAACCTCCGCTGTGGTTATGGTACAAAGATGCAAAGAGCAAACAAGCCAACTGCACAGAGTCAGGTGTGTGCCAGATAAGTCGTCCATGGTTAAACCAGAGCTTGGAATACCGAATTTTCCTTTGCTTGGGTTCGTTTTAGAGCGTGGATGCTGAGCGCGCGCTGCCTCCTGGTTTTTTAGGCAAGTGCTCTTCAGCTAAACTGTTCACGTTCGCCTATCTGATGAAGTAAAGGCAGCACAGAGGGGAGGAGCTGAACACTGGCCAGGAGAGAGAGAGAGAGAGAGAGAGAGAGAGAGAGAGATGAGAGAG
>JAQMYF010000009.1:13660067-13674624 GCA_030014195.1 Neosilurus mollespiculum | reverse complement strand
TATATATATAGGCATGCCTATACTTCAGGATCTGGATCTATGATCAGATTCAAATTTTCATTGTAGCAACTTTGGACAAAGACTGAAACAAGTTTATAAAAATGTCATTGTAGGTCAAATCCAAGGTCAGAAAAATAGCCACCAATTGTTTTTGAAGGCTAGGTATTGGTTATTGTGATTCCCCTACTGGGGGATCTAGGAAATCACACATTCTAATTTTGTCCATCCTTTTTCTAGAAACAGCACATTGGACCGCTGTAATACACATTCCACATAATCTAAAGCTAAGCCATTGACTGTACATGGAACTGAACAGCATGCTACCATTAGGTCAGATTTTATAGGAATTAAGCTTTTTTTTTGCTCTCAAATTCTCTTTATTACATCTATCTATAAGGCACAAATAGTTTTAGAAAGATATATTTTATTAATACAGTTGCATTAAATGAACTGCATTACATGAACTGGAAATCAGCAACAGATTAACTGTTCTATGTGTTCAATGACAAATAGATGATTTGTACAAATTTTGATTACTGTATGCCTTTAATACTGCATTAAAAGGTCATTAGCAGGGCATCATGGTGGCTAGTGATTAGCATGCTCATCTCACAGCAAGAGGGTGCTGGGTTCCAGTCCCAGGCTCAAGCATTTCTGTGTGTAGTTTGCATGTTCTCCCAGTGCATGGGTGGGATTCTTCCAGGTACTCCAGTTTCCCCCCACTGTCCAAAGACAGGCACATTGCCCCACGTTGCTCTGGCGAGCTGTTTAGAGTGTATCCTGCCTCTCGCCTTGGTTGAGGATAGGCACCAACCTCCCTAGCGAATGAGAAAGCAAGTTTGTTAGCTTATGAGGCTAGGCAGCTAACATTATTTTCTCTTTTTAATGGCAATTAATTTGTGTTATTGTTCTAAACTTTTAAAATAATAGGTATATAATGGTAAATTCTGTGGTGAAGTTAGAAAAGTTCAAATAAGAAGCTAAATGAAATGAACAGAACCAGTGCAAAGCTCAAGCTGCTGCCTGTCTCTTCTGGGTTGTGTCAAAAAATTTAGAGGGTGTACTTTCTTTTTCATGTGATTGTAAATAATACATAAATGGATGGATGGATGGAGTCTCCAGTGTCACTAATTTGGTTGGAAAGTTTTCTCCATGGTAGAGTCTTCAGAACAGAGGACTTTTTGGGGAGGGAATACATTTACCTGATAAAAGTGTTAGCAGTTCCAATGTGTAGCAGTATGGATATCCTGTTCAACTGAAATGCCTTTTCACTGCCCTTTCACCTTTGGGTTGTAAACCAATTACCATGACCCTAATGTCTAGAAAGAGTTTAGTTTGACATCAGGAGCACTTTCTTTTGTCAAGGGTAACTGACTTCACCTGCTATACATCTCTGCATTTTTCCTCCAATGCTAGGATAGATAGATAGATAGATAGATGGATGGATAGATGGATAGATAGATAGATATTTATTTATTTATTTATTTATTTATATTGTGTGCACTGTATCAGAGGTGTCGGTCTGTCTTAATGCAGTTTTTGGTCAGGACTGTCACCTGCTGTTTTGCTTTTGTGCATTTTGCACCTCTGTGCTTGCTGTTATTTCTTTTCTGATCCTTGCGTGTTGCTTGGCATTAGTGTTCCATTGTCTTATTCGACTGGTTTTCAACGTTGGGCCTACTATTCTTATCGCATCATAATTGTCACTGTTTTTCCTTTATTTTTTTCAATTTCATGTTGGGTTTGCCTTTATTCTAGGTTATTGCAGGTATGGCGTGACTGTCTGCCTTGTTCTAATTGCATCAATATACACGGCAGTGTTTCACTGTTAGAGTTCTTTCATTTTATGGATTATCACTAACTTATCACACATTAAGTTTGACTATGGGTTTATTTGTTTGTTTCTTTATTTGTCTGTCTGAATTAAGCGTCTGAAGTTGTCTGCAACTTCTTGTCCATAGACTTTGACAGATTTAGCTGACATTTTTATGCCTTTTAGTAAATCCCTAGACTGATGATGTCACAAAAATTTTACATCACAAAATTTTACATAAATAAAATAAATAAAAACAATAATTTTTTTCAATAAAATGCATCTGATTCGAATTAAATTTGCTATGTATGTTTAGGTTCAGAAGTGTTGATGTCAGACCAACTGAATTAATCCTGATCTAATCCAGGTTTCCCACATACATTTTAATGTACCTTGGCAAATCCCATTTTTAAAAGTGTACAGCAGGTGGTGCTGTTTACTCAATTGTTATGGCCTGGTAGAGGTTTGCACTCTGAAAGCGCTTGTTTGTTGTTGGTTTTGTAGTTGTTGTTGCTGTTTTATTTCTGCATGTATTGTTTCTCACTGTTCTGCCCAACCACCAGCTACAAGCTCAATCTAGGTCTTAAACATGCAACTTTGTTTATCAGAACATAAATATTTTAAATTATTATTTGGCCCTGTTAGCCAGGCTATTGTGGCTGGAGCTCTGTTCTTAACCTCACCTTCATCCCCTGTAGGTTGTTTGTTTGGTAGAGAATCTTAGGTGGGGAGGCTAGGGGAGTGTAGGGTGTGTCTCTCACATTGTGTCTGCCAAATAACTGCCTACAACCTTTTCAGTGTGTGTAGCACATGTATGGCTTCTTGGGACAACCCTTACTCTTTCGGTTTGGAATCCCACCTCCCTATGCTAAGTGTCACTCTAGGTAACCCTTATCTCGTGCCATCACCAAAGGTGAGCAGAGTGGGAGCTATAGCAATGAGTTCTGTCCATCCATACATACCACTTGTTAGTAGAATAACTTTGGAAGGAAATTACATAGGATTACCAAGTGTGGTATATAGCTCCCCTCAGGGAGTAGATGTTAAGCAAGTGAATTGAACTTTAATAAATGTTTGTATTGTGTACCTGTGTAAGCTATTTGATTAAGCATATAGTGGGTATTTCCTGTGAATTTCTGTGGCAAAGGAATGGAAATTAATTCCAGTAATCAATATACCTTCACTGCCCTGCCATATATGCATGGATAAAAAAGTAAATGTTGCTCATTAATACATTGAAAATAGTAATCGCTGGCAAATTGTTCTGCTGTGATGGAGAGAAAACACTTCCAGATGTGCTACTACAGCAAATAATCTATTATTTTACTACTTAATATTTTTTTAGAACATATCCATAAGTTTTTCCCCCTCACATACTTATTGGACTTGCAACAAACTTGCAGTAAAACCAATAGACTCATGCTGCTGTTAGCACAACTCCATATCCCTCTTTGTTTGTGTATTTTCATAAGGAAATAAAAAGCTTTCTGTGGTGAAACAATGCATGCTGTTTTTTTTTTAAAGTTGCTTTTAACATCTTAATGGCTTAGTCCTCAATCTTTATCGATTTTGTCCAAGGTTAAATCCAGATGACAAATGCAGGGTCCAGTCTCAGGGGTTCAACCTCTCTATGTAAGGAGGAACCAACCTGAACATTCTGGAAAAGTGTGTTTTACACTCTGCAACAGCATAATCACAATCACTATAATCATAAAGTTATGTAACTGAAAAAGCCTCAGGTTTTCTATTATCTACCTACACCATAATTCATGATTAGATGAATATAAAGGTTTAAACATGTCATAAGAAGATGAAGGTTATTTAGTTTCACACCAGACGGTATATTTTGAAATAAATATGAAATCCATGCCGATGTTAAGATTAAGGAAGAACTGTCAAATCGGTAGATAGTGCCCTTTTATAGTGCTCAGATATTGACTAATCATTTCAGCTTTTCTATAAACACACTTTATTGATTCTAAATGTAAATAAATTTTATTGGGTACTGAAGAGTACACTTAATGTTTTATTACACAGGCAAGGTGTATCTTACTACCAACTCTTTAACCCAAACAACTCTATTGTTAACGTTGATTGCAACCTTCATGCACACCTGAAAAACAACTTTACAATGGAAATATTTTGTTTGTTAATGTCCCTGCCCCCCCCGCCATTAATATGATTCGATTACAAGTCCCATTTACAGCTTCACAGTGGCATAGTGGTTAGTACTTCCACCTCACAACAAGAAGGTCCTGGGTTTGAGCCCCATGCCCAATGAGGGCATTTCTGTGCAGAGATTGCATGTCCTCCTTTTGCTTGTGTGCCTCTCCAGTTTCCTTCTACAGTCCAAAGATATGCACATGATTTCCCCTAAGTGTGAATGTGAAGGGTTTTCTGTGCTGACTTGCTATGGTATGGTGAGCTGTTTAGGGTGTACCCCGCTATTACTCATAGCCATCTAGGACGGGTTTCAGCCTCACTGCCATCCTAATAAAGGATAAAGCAGTTTGGAAAATGAGAAATGCATGAGATTTACTCATTTAAAAAGTTTAGCATCCATAACTACACCAAAATAATAATAACAAAAAAGTAAAATGCACAGTTGTAGAACCTTTGTTTCATGTTGAAGTTCAAACTAATGTTGTAGAACTTCCGAACTGAAAAACTGTTTTTTTTTTTTTGTTGTGCTTTTGTCTTGTTGGAAAGCTTGAAATGTTTTGTATAGAAACCCGAATGTAATTATCAGATAGCACTCCATGAAAACTCCACTTAAAAAGCACTTTACAACATTCCTGATTTTTTTAAATACTTATTTCACATAGAACCCAAAGTGCTTTTTTTTCTTTCTTTTTTTGTCAGTGAAAAAAACATTTTTTTACTTCATTAAAAACCTAAGAAAGTTTGACTTGTCTCCTGGAAAATGCTATGGGTTGAAAAAGAATGCTTTCCTATCAGAAATGTTTGCAAGTTACACTTATTGGAAACTAATCAGCCTGGATTAAAATAATAATAATAATAATAATAATAATAACAATAATAATAATAATAATAATAATAATAAATTCTCTGTCTTTTTGAGAGTCGGAAAGTTTCCATGTAAAATGAAGAGTTTTGGCAAATGGCAAATTTGATTCCCATTTATACAAGAGTACTGTTGAATTCTCAAATGTGACTTGTTAGCAAGTACAGTACAGTGATATTTTGTTCACGTTGGTAATAAAGGCTTAAATTGCAGGGTCAATGGCATACAATGGCAGCCTGGTGGCGATATGACTTGAACTCACAACATTTTGATAAGCAGCGTAGATCCTTAACCAATGAGATGTGTAAAAATCTTACATGTTTTCATGTTAGAAAGTATTGCCTTAGATTTCAACATTTAAGAAGGTAAGAACTAATTAGCATCCCATTAATTACTTCTTGAAGACATGGTGACATAATGGTTAGCATATCTGCCTCACAGCAGTAAGGTCCTGGACTTGAGACCCAGGTTTGGTGAGTGTGTTTCGGTGTGGAATTTGCTTGCTTTCTTTGTGCTTGTGTCGGTTTCCTCAAGATAAGTCACTTTCCTTTCCCAATTTAAAGCAAGTAGGTTAATTGGCTGATCCAAATTGCCCGTAGGTGTGAGTGTGAACGTATGTGTGTGTTGGCCCTGCAATGGACAGGAAAGGTGTTCAGGGTGTAGCCCATCTTCGCCCAGAGTCATCTGAAATAAGGTCCAGCCTCCCCTTAACTCTAGTAGAATTAAGAGGTTCAGCAAATCAATTACTTTTTGCCTCTGTAAGAGGGATACTTTATATAGCAGAACTATAAGATATGTTCAAAATCAAAGGCTCGGTGAGAACTCAATAAGAATCATGGGAGAATATTCTCAGGTCAATAATTTCAGGACAATAAGTGAAACCTCAGTTGTTCCCAGCATTATACTGAAGGCATAGGATTGATGTCCATTCAGCAGGTCAAGTTAAAACCCATCCTGCCCACTGCAAAAACTTGACCAAATTTATTAAATGTTAAATAAATTCATTAATTTTTTTTTGCAGTCAATTTTAGTCAAAGTATGGTTATAAATGCTTACTTAATCTGTTTATTATTCTGACATTTCCTAATGTTCAAGTCCTGATCAATGTGATGCTATAGAATCAGTGTTTATTGTTTAGGTTTATTTTTTACTCTTGGCAGTGAACAATGAATGCTCCCTGAAGGAACTTTTTTTGATCCTTATTTCTGATCAATGGTCAGCAAAAACACATTGTGACAAGACCATTATTTTGCAGCAAGAAAAAAAATGTATCTATGGACTCAAAGATCCTTAATGGGGTTCTGCAAAATGTGAACTGTCAAGGCTTTAAAAAAAAAAAAAAAACAAACCTAAGCATATCTGCATATAAACATTGTCATTATGGCATGCCTCACATGGTTCAACCTGGTACTTTTTTGCCTTTAAAGGTCAGAGACTGGTAAACAGTTGTGCTCCAGCCTTGTTTGGCCTTTTAATGGGTAACTGGAAGTCACAAACAGATACATACTTTAATGCTTAAACATAATAAAACCTGATCTTTTCCTCGAACAACTGGTATTTTTAGAAATGTATAATGCTAATAAAATCATGTCTGTCATAAATGAACATTTATCCATTTGGCAGATGCTAGTTTCCACAGAGAATGAGAATGTAATAGAATGTAGTAGAGTACTTGAGGGTTAAGGACCTTGTTTAATCCTCTGAGCACCAGATGAACAACTCCAGTCCTGAAATATGAGATTCAAGGACAGCTGATTTCACCAGCCTTTCAAAAAAATTGTGAGTAAAATGGAAAAAAACCCCAACAACAACAAACAGGAGTGGAATTTTTAACTATAACACATTAAATTTGTGATACCACACTAGCAACAATTAATCATATAGATATTTTTTTTATCAAAATATATTTTATTTTTATTGTATAAGTGTATGCATTAACTTGTCATGAACTTATAAAAGCCACATATACCCTGCAAAATAAAAGGTTTTATAGAAGTTCTATTGAACTTCTTTAAAACAAACGTTTTCTATAGAAGTTCTTTAGAAGGCTCTGTGGTTAATTAATAATCCTAGATTGACAAATGTGTCATTCTCATTGTTTAATACAGGATGGGATCCCGTTCCTCTTCTAGGAATGATGTGCAACATTATCTAGCTTCTGATTCTGGAGATACCCAAGAACCAAACGCACCCTCACATGAGTATGACTGAGGAAGATCCACAGGAAGATCATCACCATCTCCTTTCAGTGGGGTACAAGACCAACACTGGTTTGCTCTCAAACTCAATGACAGTTGTTTCATTATTCTGTAAATATTATATGACATTGCACATATCTCTTACAGTTTATTTCTTCACTTTATATTTATACTTATTTGCCTTCATTTTTGTATAAGCCTAACCTAAATGTTTGTCTGTACAGTGTTACACTCCTTGTGTACACAAACTTAGCCAATAAAACTGATTCTGATTCAAAAAATCCATGTACCCCATGTTTTTCATGGCTATATAGCTGCTGGTAATGTTTCACCATGTTTCTATAGAATATTTTGCTATTGAACTTTTTCTATAGAACTTCTATAGAACATTTTTGCAAGGTAATTTGTTAGAATCAAATCTTTAACGTGCTTTACTATTTTTTTCCCCGATGCTGAATATAGGCAAACTTAATAATCTTTTTACTATCATAGTAGACCGCTTAGTTTGTTCTGATCCTTAGAGCTGAATATTACTATTCACACACACTGCACTATTTACTCAAAACAAACACAAACAATTTTGCAACATATTTACATCACATTATCTTTCACAAGAGCATTGATTTGAAAAAAAAAAATGAACAGCAAAAACTAAAATTATCATAGTGAAAGTGAATTTTACTATCATAAAGAGGAATCATTCAATAAAATCCTTGGCAGCAAAACTTAGCAAAAGCAATCAAAAGCTAATGAAATACAAATAAAATACAAAAAGTTACTAGAAGTTAATAGAGGAGTAAAGAGGGAAGAACACCACAATAACCAATTTGACCTTAATGTCTTGACAAGGTTTTGTGAAAATGTCAGTGAAGCAAGGAAACACAAGGACATACCTGCCAAGAAACTGGACATGTTGCTGTGCAACATTTCATGACTGTAACAAATAAAGAAGAAAAAAATTAACTATTTACCAATTTAGGCTCAGTTTGGATCATGGAATACACTATCTTGACCTCAGTCTCAAAAATACTGACCTCTGCCTTCAGACTTTGTCAGCATTTTCAAGACAGAGGTAATGGTATTTTATATTACAGACCTCCAAGCTGGTAAACAATATATAATTCTTTGCCTGAAGATGTACCCAATGTTTTCAATGTTAGCACTGGCCAATAAGAGAATAGCCCCTTTTTTTCTCAAAAAAAGGGGGGAAAATTCTAATTTACCTGACTTCTAATCACACACACACCTGTCTCTCATTTAATCTAATCACATTCTCACAGTATTGGAGTACTCCCTAAGCTCCATTCAGCAGTAATTGCTCAGCATGCGCTTTCGCCACTTACTCTTTAGAGTTGTTTGCAGATTGCCTCATTCCGTGCCGGTTTTGTGCTTAGTTTTCGCCTTATTTTTTGGAACTGTTTGCTCTGTTTTAAAATTGTTTAACTGCACTTGCATTTAACTGCACCCATGCATTTTTGTGACAGTTGTCCTAGAGTGAAAGCAATGAGACAAGTCTCAATGTCCTTTTTGTCTGTATTGACTTCTTTGGATTGTGCTGGGTTGTAGAAATGTCACCTCTATTACATGTGACAGGTGTTTTGGTCCACAGATCATTGAAAAAGACCTCACCATGTGTCTTCAAACTCCTATACGGTGCACATTTCATTATTTTATATCATTCCCTGGGATGCTTTTGTAAAGTGGCTTTTTTGTTGCTGAATATATGATAGAAAAAAGTAAATTTTCCTTGAGGTTTTTAACCTTTAAGCTTTATCTGAAAGCACAGTATCAAAGAGGGTTAAGCTGGGGTTATACTTCCTTTTTTGCATGTCTGTACAGTTCCTATTATAACTGGTTTAAAACTGTTGTTGTGAAGCAAGGCGTGCATTGGGCTGCATATATTTTTGAAGTTTTACGTAATAGGAATTTACAGAGCAATAAAAAGGTTTGACGAAGCCTACCAAAAGGTGGTACAAGGAAGGTCAACCAGTGAACTTGCAAGAGTTTCATGGGTGTCCACGACACAATGATGCACATGGAGACCAAAGACTAGTGCATCTGATTTAATCCCACAGAAGAGCTACTGTAGCACAAACTGTTGAAACTGTTAATGCTGTCTATGATAAAAAGGATTCAGAACACAGTGCAGTGCAGCTTGTGTGTTAGAGGCTGCCTAGACGCAGACAAGTCAGGTGGTGTTACTGTCATCGCTGATGGTGTATAACATTTTTTTCTGAGCCAAGAGACTTCCTGTGACTCAGCTGGGCTGTGTTTTCTGTGGCAATGACAATTACATTCCCAGCTAGTGCTTTAATGTATATTTTATTTTCAATCACCTGCTTCTTTTTTTGCTCATCCATTATTCTCGAGAGTGAGGTATTTCATTATTCTGCACATGGCTTTCAGATCTGGAATAAAAATAGAAATTATGGTACATTTATTTACTTCTATGACAGACACCCTTATCCAGAGGCAATTTTTTTATTTTATCTCATTTATACAATTGAGAAGTTGAGGGTTAAGGGCCTTGCTAAAGGGCCCAACAGTGGCAGCTTAGTGATACTGGAGCTTGAACCCCCCAAACTTCTGATCAGCAACACAGAGCCTGAAGCACCAAGCCATTTCTACCCCTAACTGTCTATAAATATGGACATTTCTCCCCCAATTATAATACTTCTATGGAATAGATCAGGCTGAGACAAATATCTACAGGGAAAATGATAAGCTGCATATTTGGTCTGTAAGGACTCCATGCTATATGCAATATGCCTTTTTTGCATCTGTTTGCGTCTTCTGATTTCTCCCCATAGAATCTTGGCGAGACTCTACAGTTTGGGCTGGAAAACCTGGAATGGAGTATGACTGTAAGGAGGAATTTTATTAATTTATTTGAATTAAAAGCTAACCTGATTACAATATATTAACTCTTGGTATATCAATAATACATCTTGGATCAGTTATTAACTACATATGTGTTAAAGCACCTATTAGAGGTATGGCCCGTTTCTGCTGCTTTCCAGATTCTCACTACATTTCCGGGCATCCCTTGCACCACTCCCAGTCATATGACTTTGGACACATGACAGTCACATGCTCACAGCACCCTTGTTGCTAATTACAGTGATTAGCAAAACTACATAAGGACTCTGTTTATTCATGCTCACTCTAAAGTATTAAATCTGTCATTTTCTGCCAGTCATACCAAGCTTTAGTCTTTCTGATTGTGGATTCTGTGCATGACCCTGTTTGTTTCTTTGTTGCGGACTTTCTTGAGTTTAGATTTCATGTATCTTTGATGTGCTGACCGTCTGATTGCTTGACCACTGCCTGGTTACTGTTCACTGACCCTGGATTGGGCTTTAATACTGTCTACCTGGTCTGCATCATTAAACCTTTTTCTCTGAAAATGCATCCGAACAATCTCCAGCCTCAGTCATTACGTGGCAGTCGCATGTTTATCAGGGCTGGTTTTAGCCAGCTATATTAGGGTGGGCTGATAGAAATAATAGGAGGACATTTGTCATTAGATCGTGTGAGGGAAATAAAAGTCAGGGGTATCAGGTGCCACTAGGGGCCCTGTGTATCTGAACCCATGATCCAAGCAGAGCATTTGTGGCCTGTCTGGTCTGACTGGGTGGCATATGTCGTACTTTTGGTCTTCCATAAATCTTATGCAAATAGCCGGAATTCCCCATCACATACTCGAATCAATTATTGATCATTAACACCATCAACATCTCAAACTTTATAAATGAATCCATTCTATTTAAATTAAAGTAAGGTTTCATTTTAAACATTCACCATCAGTACATGTGATTAATAATATTGCCTGGCAGCAGAGCTGGTTGGTTGTCTCAGCTTTTTCTGAATTTGTGGTTATTTTCTATGAAAATTGTAATATCTTTGGAATGAGTGAGTTTTCCTTCATTTAAAGACATTTGAAATCCTCAAATGGAAAACTATTTAGTTTTCTAATAAAAAGTCCTATATTTCAATGTTTACTGATTATAACTTTAGGAGTGCAAATTGTATGATTTACTGAACTGTTTAACTAATGGAGGATTTATGTGACTATTGCATGAGTAGTTTATTCACTGGAGTGGGTGTATGGTTATTTTATTACTTGTATTCCACTCTGTTACAAGGGTTGCTCGGCCAACCTTGTACAGGAAAAATCATGTTCTAGCTCTATAACCTAAACATAGGGAAGTGACCGTCTGATAAAGGAAATTTAATATGAACTAGTCTTCACAATCCCAGATTTCCAAACTGTACATCAGGTTTCCGGACATTTACTTGCTGTGCACTAAAGCTGGGGCTTTCAAACTTGCTATGCTTGTTCTTTTTTGGAATATTATGAAATGGTCCTTTCGGCGGGAGCGTCTGGACTCCTGTAGTCTATTTTTTTATTGTCAGTATTTCTACCCTTTCACTTTTAATACAAGTTTGCTTTTTTTTTTTTAAGTCAATAGTATAAAAATAATGACATTCAGTTATTCATGACTTCATCACATTTGCTCCATAATGAACATGCTGTATCAAAAGGTTATTGTACTGACAGTCTCTGGGATCACTGTTACAGACATGTTAAATAGACCAGAGGCACGATGAACATTTGTCTTTACATAAGCAGCATGTGAATCTTTTATCTTCCTTCTTTTTCCTTCAATTTTTCATCCAAGCCCAACACCAGTATTCTATTTTCAGTGCTTGTGGATGGTACTGGGCCTCTGATTGTGTAGTGGGTATTGGATAGTATTTGTACTTTTTGTACTGTCTTTGTAGTTTTTGACAGATACATGATAGTCTTTGTCTGTGCCAGTTGTCCTGTCTTTTGCAATGTCCTGCAATGTCTGTACATGTTGCACATAATGTACTTAATGCAGTAGTTTTGTAATCCTGTTTTAATTTATGTAGCACCACGGTTCTGGTGAAATGTTATTTCATTTTATCTGCGTACTATGACATTTATATATGGTTGGATGATAAACGCCACTTGACATGGAAGGAGCACTCACATTTGCCACTGGGGGAGCCTTGGATATATTGACTGTAGCAGCAACATTGCTAGCGGTTGAAGCAGCACTTTTCTCAGCAACTGGCTTAAAATAACAATATATTTAAAATATAGGCCACACTATAAGATATATGAAGCTATTACCTCAGAATTCACAAAATGATAAAACATATACTTATTGATAGAGATCTGGTGAATAGCACTCACCGGTGAGACCTCTGTTAGGGAATGAAGTACTGTGTACTATTCTTGCCAAAACAGACGCTTGGCTTTATTCTTGGTAAAGTTTGGAGGCAGGCAATTAGCTGCCCACCCAGTCAGAAGCTAGTAATACCAGTGGTGTAGTGTATACTATTTTGTGGCTGTGCAAAAAATATTTCACTTTTAATTGGGTGGACAAGATATATATTTGGGTGGGCTCAGCCCTCCCATGCCAACCATTAACCAGGACGTTTATTAAATGGAATATTATGTTTATTAGACTGCAGCTAATTCAATCTAACATATTTTCTGAATTATTTCGTTTTTCCATTTGCATGATTTTGCTTCTTATTTGGATATGAAATCCTATGTATTAGCAATGTTCCTACCATAAGGACTATATAGACTGGAGATAACACATAACTCAGGCAATTTCATTTCCTTTTTGCTGTTTGTGCTGTGCATTTCTATCTACCCCCCCCCCCCTCCACCTAGTCATCTCTGCAATACCTATTATTTCTATAATGCTCTCACTTTTGCAAATCAGCATCTCTATGATGCTCTCCCTTCTCCGTCTCAACATCTCTGTGATGCTCTCCCCCTTTCCTCTCATCATCTCTGTGGTGTTCTCCATCTTCTTGTCATCACCTTGTCATCTTTGCCTTACACCTTTTCACTTTCCGGTTGCTATCTTTCTCTCACCAGTTCTCCTGACGTACCTGTCTGTTCATTATTTTCTGTCTACTTTGGTAGGAAAGTAATGGTAATGTCAGTGTTCTTTTGATTTTTACAAGTGTCTCATAAAAAATTCAGAATGACTCAACTACTATGTTTTTCTTTTGGGAGTCTTCATTATAAAGAATGGTGTGCAACATAATACTGAATGTTGTGGAAAGTTTGAGTGAATGTTTTTTGAATGTTTGTTACCCTTTGTTTTAACTTACTATGTGTTTCCCAACCAATTTGTGGAATAAGTTTCTAATTGGTGAGTGATTATGTTCCTCAGCTTTCTATAACAGTTTAAATTGGCTCCTAGTTAGAGGCCTACAATATAGAGCCACTTTTTGGGGCTCTAGGCAAAGGAGGACACGGAAACACTCTTTGACCCATCAAGATGCAACCCCTATTATGAACACTAACTGTATACTTTTGTCACTTGTCCCACACTGAGGAAACTGCACCATTACAATCGTGCAGATCTGTATATTAATATACTGTATTTCTATATTACTTCAAGGCTAAATTATATGTAATTTATACATTAATACCATTTAGATAATGAACTAAATGCTCTTCTAAGAAGTTAAAATGTTATGTCTCGAATTAACAACCACCAAAAGCTAGAAGTGGACAAAATAACAGTTTTCATATGATAAAATTTTTAGACATGCTATCCTTAACCAACAGCTATTGGTCAACAAATGCCCAGCTTTTATTAAACATCTTTACACTTGTATAAGTAAGTATCAATATTCCTTATAAATAAAAACTTCCTGTTTGTGCTACTCTACTGATTTAGCTGCTGTTGCTGACATTAGCAATAAGAATAACTGGTGTTGCTTGTTGTCACATGTTTGTTACTCACCACTATCTTGTTTTTTCTTTTTCTCCTTTTCTTGCCAGCACTTTTCTTTTTTTTTGCACTGTACCTGAATGGTACACCAGTCTGCTCTACACAAAACTCAGATGCATCACATCAGTTTGCTGCCGCCTGCCACCACAGGCACAGAGCCAGCAGAGGCAAAGGTACCTTTAGGTGGTTGTCCAGTCTAGCTCTATCAGCTATCTGTCGGGCCCTACTTGCAACTCAGGACCCTCGGCAATTGCCTAGTTTGCCCACCCCTTTACAATCACCACGCCTACATATAAAGTCCATATTCACCAACTGTCACACATTTAGTTTTGCCAAATCTAAGATGTCCAATGCTTAACGAAACAACCCTGTGAATATCCATCTGTGACCATTTTGTATTTCTCTTAGCAGAAGTTGTAATCCTACAAACATGTATGCAGAAAAAGAAGCTATCATAAGTTGTAGTGAATGGCCAAAATCAAGAGAAGCTGTACACTGAAAGCTGCCAGGGCCAGGGAAAAATGGACAAAGCTTCTGCCTGCTGCTGGCAGCTTGAGTGAAATCGCTTTTGCCCACTTTTAGGTTTAAATGTTTTGATTTTGTGTAGACTATACACTAAAAGTAAAGTCGATTATAAAGCAGGCAAAGAACTCTCCTACGCTCAGTTTTAGACTCTTCTCCCTGCTTTAGAACATATGTCTGTATATATATATGTAAATGTGTGTGTGTG
>JAQMYF010000009.1:13636847-13653282 GCA_030014195.1 Neosilurus mollespiculum | reverse complement strand
TATATATATATATATATATATATATATATATATGATTGATATGTTTTATATTATTTATTTATTTATTTTTAATCCGGCCTTATCTGCATTGCTTATTAATCAGGGTCATGGGGAAAGCTGGAGCCAATCTACAGTGACTTCTACAAAGAGGCTGGATATACTCTGAAAAGTCCGCCAGCCTATTGCAGGACTATCACAGAATAAACAACAATTTACACTCTCATCATAATAACGAACAATTGTTTACTACATTCAAAATACCATATAACATTTATTTGCATAACTCTCAAATTTAAAATAGTTTATCCCACCATGTAAACTATTTTTAATAACACCAAGGTTTTGACAGATGCACAGCAGATGATAAAAATGTATCTTTATGAATATATTAAATTATTATGCTTTAATATTTACACCTCTCACACAGACTTGTACGACTGATGCTTGCGTTAATTCATATCAAACTTTATTCAACTGACAAAATTACAAAGAGTAAAGATTTTCAGGATTTCTACTGGTCAACTTAATTATATTTATTTACTTTAGAATTTGAGGGCTGCAACGCACTCAACAGAATTTGGGACAGAAGCTTGTTTACCACTGTCATGTGTGCAGAGTGATCAGGGTACACAGGGTGAAGAAGGCTGGATGCAAATGCAGAAAAAATGAAATTATATTTATTGTATAACCAGCAGCTACAAGCAGAACAACACTTAGAAGACAAATTTCACAATGAGGCAAACTGAGAAAAATAAAATAGCAGGAACGTACAGACAGCATTAACCTAAAGAAAAAGTCTTTCATAGAGAGAAGCACACATTACTAATGGAAGATGTAAAATACCTTGTACCAAGTAAAAAAAAAAAAAAAACAGCACTATTATATCATGCTGTGTAATCATGCTCCAATGATCCACAGCTTTTTTATGCCGCCCGGTGCCTGCACAATTTTTGCCACACATGCTGAGAGCTATAATTCTGTTTTGTGAACATGGTAGTGGTCACTACACTTCCATGTGGAACTGCATAGCGCGAGCATAAAGAGGCGAATGTGACAAGCATTGTGTTACCCACCTTTCAAGAAATGTAGTAGGTAACACAATGCTTGTCACATTCGCCTCTTTGGAGCATGATTACACAGCATGATAAAAAAGTACACTGTTTTGTTTTTGTTTTTTTTCGCTTTGTTTATGTTAGTTTGTATGTATTGTATTGCGTATACAGTATGTTTTGTCAAATTTATGTTTTCTATTTGTATAATTTACTAAATAATTAGGGCTCTATTAGCCAATGCACATAAGTAAAAAAAAGCCCTGCAGCTGTACAGTTGTCAGCCTATGCAAGTTATTCCCTTCACTTAAGTCTATGGCTGACATGCAACAAACAGAGAACTCGCATCAGCAGTGTCTGTGCTGACGGACGGCATTTTTTGTGACAATGGTTCTGCACTCTCACTCACCTCAAGAAGGCGATGTATTATTAATATCATTACTCCCGGTGCAGGGGTCATGGACACTCACATACAGGAGCAAGCGAATTATTCCAGAAAGACATTTTGTTTCCAAGAGGTAACATTGTATTTCATGTTTATTTAATATGCCTGGTAAGATAACTTTATTCTATATGTACAAATAAAGTTTTAATACCAAAATCTTTGTCATTTTTTAAACTACAAAAACATTTATTGTTACTGCATATTACATTGTTAAAGAGAAAAACTAATGTTTTGTATCACATGTTGTGGGCAAGCCTGAATAAAAAAGAAATATAAATTAAGAGGAGTATAAATAAAACTAACCTGGTTTTGCCTTAATCCTAAACCATAATGCCATAAACCTAAAAGCTGGCCCTGCACTTACTTGTGCTCCTGAGTTGGTGATATAGATGGAACAGAGCTTGCCAAGCATAAATGAGATGGACAGCATTCCAGTGATCCATCTGTGCAGACTTCTGCACGAAGCCAGCGTAATCATGCGTATTACGTACCAGTCCTCATTAAAATGCATTTTTATTCATGAATCTACCACATCAAACATGTATTTATTTATTTTATTTACTCTGGTCAATCACTCTGTCATATGTATTTAGTACCTCTTTCATTTTTAAAATCAGTGTCTGGCTTATGGTTTCACTAGATTTCAGAGAAAATAGTAAATGAAGAGAAGTGGTAAATGGGATAGTCCATGTTCCACATTTTTATGACAGACAGAATATATGTAGGGGTGACACAGTCTACTTCAGTTGAGAGTCCCTCAGCTATTTCCAGTTGTTTCTGCTATTTGAAAATAGCTTTGGGTGCATTGGGGGCCATTTTAGTGGAGAGCTATCTTAAGTTCTTCCAGAAATGTGACAGGGGTGAACCAGTTTTTGTATCCCACCAAACCAGTAAGCTGTGCAGTATATAAACACATTCTGTTGGCTTCCTGCATACATATGTAGACATTGCTCTTTAAAGAAAACATTTTAGGACAAAAAAAAAAAAGAAGTACAGTGTCTGCAGCCCATCCCAACCATCTCTGGCCAAAGGTGGGGGTACACCCTGAAGATCTCTTCAGACCATCTCAGGGCCAACACTCACACACACACACACACACACACACACTCACACCTAATCATCTTGTGGTTTAGCAAGATGAAATCACAAAAACTACGAGTCTTATTTTTGAGCTACTCTGGACCAAAAAGTTTTTGAAACAGCCCCTGTACAAGTAAATAACAATGTTTACCTTACTGTTTGTGCATCAACAAGTTGCAGAGTAGCTACTCAACTGATTTAGTTGCTGTTGCTAGCATTAGCAATAATATCAAACTGACTACTTAATTACCCATAACAACATCTTTGAGTAGCTTGTTTTCACATATGTTTGTCACTCACCACCATTTAATTCTTGCCAACGCTTTCTTTTGCACTTCCCGAAGGATACACACATTTCATATATTTGTTTATTTGCTATCAACCTCACCGTTCTGCTACACACGTTACTCAGGTGCATCACATTAGTTTGCTGCCACCTGCAGGCACCCACACACATTGCTAAAGAAACGTTGACTGTAAAACATACTCATGGGTCCCCCTTTAGGTGATATCTGGACACAGAGTCATTCGCTGCAGTTTACAGCAAGCCAGGTGTCATATCAGCTGTCCGTTCATGGCCTCTTCCCAAAACAGGGCCTTTGGCAATTGCCTAGTTCGCCCACTCTGTAGCTATGACTCTGGGAATAGGAAGATTTTTCTTATTGGATGAGTTTGATAAGTGGGTATATAATAAGGAGAGCATTGTATAATCATTTCACTTCAATAAATCATTTCAAGTTACCATACAATTTTACTAACAATAATATAATACTGTTGTAACAGTGGTTGTTGTGTAATCTTTTATATTATTTAAAGAGTAACGGTCATCCTTACAGCATAATCTGTGTGTAATGTAAGACTCAATACAGAGCTTATTTTAATATAAATGACCATAAAAAGCACAAAACTGGGTAATTTTATCTTGGAGATTACTAGCGGGGCCTGAACCAATGGTAGCAGTTGTTTTCCCCAGAAGTGACGTGAACTCGTTGGGCGGGGTTGTCCAAGTAAACAAGCAGATCTATTCAACGAGTGACATTTTAGGTGATAAAAAAAAACCCACGAAGAAGCAACTATGGCTAGCAATTTCAAGGAAAGGAGCCTTGTGGAGACAGTGAGACGTCATATTGTACGGACTCTGAGGATGAGAATGTGGCCAGAGATGTGCGTGACAGTAAATCTAAAATAGCAGCTAATGTTTTGCCAACTCTGCTTTCCTGTTGTCAGTTGGTTTAGGAACACAAAATAAATGTTTTCTGCGATTTCTGTGCTTGTTGTTTACTCAACCCATCCAATCCGACGAGTTTGCGTCACTAACAGGGCGGAACAGCCAATGAATCTAAGCATGCTCAGTGTTGCAGTGTTGTACTTTGACAAGGGGCAAGGACTGATGTTCCCTGAAGGAATCGCTGATGTCCTGCACGATCATTTTAAAGAGCTAGTACACTAATTCACCAAATGTTCCCTATAATAATAAGACAGCCTGTGATGTATGCTAATATGGGCTAATTACCATAATGAACATGGCAATTAAAATCATTTAGTTGGGTGATGGTGGTAGCATTTTATCCTGGCCTGTGGTTTTGCCCACTTAGCTATTTAACAGATTGATAGCCAAGTTGTAAGACTATGAATACATAAAATGCAGTGTATACTGATTTTCCTCTACGAGAAAGGTTGAATGCCTTTGCTGCTTTGGTTTTCTTTATAATGAGCTCCTCTGAGATTTTCAGCAGAACATTTGTTACACCTATCACTACCTGTGTAAGCTAGTTAGCATTGTAAGCTGCATTATTAGCTGGGAATTTAACACTGGCAGCTCGTCCATTAGGGGCACAGAGGCACCACCCTGCTGGAAATATTAAGAAAGAAAAACATCAACTTAAATGTTTGTTTATTCATTTGCCGAACTGCTTAATACTAATAGGGTCACTGGAGCCTATCTCAACCGACTCTGGGTGAAGGCGGAGTACACCATGAACAGCCTGCCAGTGTATTGCAGGGCCACCACACACACACACAACCATTCAGACATACATTCACACTTAGGGGCAATTTGGAACAGCCAGTTAGCCTAATGTGCATGTCTTTGGGCTGTGGGAGGAAACCAGTGTACCGTGAGGAAACCCACGCAAGCGTTATATAATTGTTTCTCATTACAAGCGATAAATTGCCCCTACTTTGGAAGGTGTTGCAGAATGGATGTAGAATTGATATATATTAACAAATTAAATGAAGTTGACCAAACAAACCCTGAAATATTGAGTTCATGCTGTCTTGAATGCAATACACCTCAAAGTAAATTGGAAATCAATCCTTTCTTTTTTATTTGCATTTCCCATACTGTTGCAACTTTTTCTGTTTTGAGGTTGTAAATCCATGTCCTATACTGTTATTTAGTCTAGGAAAAGGAAAGTTAGTTAGTTTTCGTCTTATCAAAATGCCCCATGCAGGGTGATGAGCTGTGTAATAAAGAGTAATCCTATACATATCATGGAGCATTGAATCTGCACTCTGCACCCTGTTTTTTTTTTTTTTTTTTTTTTTTTTTTTAATTACCAGCCACCATTGAAATTTGATGCAGTTAACCAGAATGAAATGCAGATATATGCCAACTTTCTGTCACTTATTGCCAAATTACATATTTTGTAAAATAAGTAAACGTATTCTTTTGCAGAAAACTATTTAAAAATAATTTTATTAACATAAAATAGAACGAAAGAGTGACTGTTGCATGTGCAAAAATTTTTGACACCCTACAACATCCAAGCTTGATAACATCACTTTTGGTAGTTGCCATACTGTAGCTTGCAGATGCTCTCTGTACCACCCAGGGCTTAAGTTCAATTCTTTGTTAATAAATTTTGATTCACTTCTTTACAAATTGCTTCTTTTTCCTCATTTTGTCTTTAAAGAGTTCCCTTTCATTTCACTGGACTTATTTCTAAGATGTGTCTTTTTTAAAGACTTTGTTATGGTCATTTGTAATGAAAATTATTGACCTGACTAATATGTCCTAATTAGTAATTTAAGCCTAATTAGTGTAAAATAGTTTGAAATGACTTTTTAAGAATATATTTCTACAGGGGTTGTTTCCCTATGGTCAAAAAGCAAGATGATGTGTAATTTTGCCAGGTATGCCCAAACTTTTATATAGTCCTGAACATTTATATTGAAGAATTTCATCAAAACCAGTGCTACCTGGCTGTTCAAGTGATAAAAATATATCTAACTGTTTTATTTTGTAAAGACTGACATTCTAACAGTTCAATACTTTGAAAGAAATATCATTCATTGTTCATTTTCTAAGCTGCTTATTCCTAATTAGGGTCGCGGGGAGGCTCGCCAGGCCATCACAGGGCCAACAGACATACAACCATCCACACTCTCATTCATATCTAGGGTGATTTGAAACAGCCAATTAGCCTACTGTGCATGTTTTTTGACTGTGCGAGGAAACCGGAATACCCAGAGGAAACCCTCACAAGCAGGGGGAGAACATGCAAACTCCACACAGAAATGCCCCAAGCCCAGAAATCGAACCCAGGACCTTCTTGCTGTGAAGTAGACATGCTAACCACTGTGCCACCCTAAAAGAAATATTTCCATTCAAATATAATTAGCTACTAATATTTTTGTAATTTTTGTTCTGGATAAAATCTGACTTCAAAAGGTGCTTACAAGGTTCTACCACGCTTTCCTTTTTGAACAGAGATTTAGTGATGGAATCCCATTACCATGAACAAGCATTTCCAGGAACACAGTTTGGTAAAATAGTTTTTTGTGATCCCATTGTTTAAATATTACACTAGGAAAAACTGGATGTCACCTATGCAAATATAGCCACACAAAATGTTTATTGAGTGCACCATAAAATACACTCGCATGTGACTTTTTGGTCCACACTGAAGAGGTGCGCCATATACTGGGGATACTGTGCGGATGAATGCTTGGTATGACACACTGTGGGTTCAATTTGATTGTTTTTGAATGAAACATCAGATTTTTACAAAAAATATGGCATCCGAGGAGAATAATTTGGCGGCAACAGCTGTATTGGCTGGGTCACTTAACACACAGATTTTTCTCAAGCTAAGGAGAAAGAAAGGGAAAAGGATGAGGACCGTCTGGCCGCTTTCAAGGAGGCTTGATGAGCAAGTGACAACAGCTGTTTACAGAGCTGCTCGAGGATAGTGACTAAATGAATGTATGGATGCTCTATAGTTTATTGAGGTCTGTGGTAATACATGACCTATCTTATTGGGAATATTTTTACATTTACATTTATAACACATGGCATTCATGATGCAAGAGTAACTTATATTTATCATTTTTATACAACTGAGCAGTTGAGGGTTGCTTTTTAGGGATCAATTGTGGGTTGCCTTGCTCAAGGGCCCAACAGTGGCAGTATGGTGGTACTGGGGAATGAACACCCGACCTTCAGATCAGTAATCCAGAGCCTTAACCACTAAGCCTCCACTGCCCTGATGATAGTATCTAGTGATGATCTTTTTTATTTGGATGTGGTGGTGATACTTGGCCATAGGGTATGCATGCTGAGTGCCGGTGTGCCAACATTCAAAATTTAAATCTGAGCATGTGAGTTGCACACTCCCCATGCACTTTCTTGGGCACTTGTAATATGAGACAGATTCATGCACTTCAAAATTTACATGAGCGCATGAGAGTGAAAGTTGCATGCGACCAAAGTGATCTACAAAAGTTGCTTTAGTGTGCCACAGGCAATCTTCTACAGTATTTCTATACACTCTCCCTCTCTCTCTCTCTCTCTATGTATATATATTCTGTACAGTTCTATACACTAGAATCCTGTACAACCTTTATTATTTTGGAACTAGACTTCATAAATTCTTCTTGGCTTCTTTTGTTAACGTCACTCCATCTACATTGCAACTGTACCTGGTCATGAGAGTCATCTGATTAGAATGGCTCCTGGTTGCCTCCATTTAGAGGTGTTCCGGTATGGGGTGTCAAATGTAAAAATTAGACTAAAATGGTTTAGCTGACACATTTTTAAATATTTAGCTCATCTTCCTCATATTTAGCACGTTCTGCTCACATTTAAGATGGGATTAAATCGAAAACCACATCTTGCATTTAACTGTTAAGAAAATGTTTGCATGTCCAATCTAAATGTTAAATATTTATTTAAATGTTAAGTCTAAGTAATAAATCTAAATGTTGAATCTAAATGTTAATGTTAAATATAAATCTAAATTTTAAATCCAAATGTTAATCAGAATCAGAAAATTTATCACAGAGGAAAAAAATGAGATGAATATAAAGTCTCAATATAAATAAAAATTATATCTATAGATATGCCCTGCGATGGCCTGGTGTGCAGTCCAGAGTGTTTCATGTCCTCGCCCTGAGTCGGCTAAGATGGGCGCCAGCCTCCCCTCGACCCTAATTAGGATTAAAGGGTTCAGAAAATGAATATCTATACATACGGATATCTACATACACACACACATACACACACACACACACACACACACACACATATGCAATAGTGTGCAGTGAAGATTATACACCACCACTTTTGTCTAAAAAAAAAACATTTCTTAAAATTTTCAATTAAAAAATTACTTTTCTAAAAATTTTCTATAATTTTTAAGAAATTAAAAAAAGTTAAGGTTAAATGCTGTAATCAAAGTAAAGGGTGGCCGCACTAGATATTGACTTTTTTCTCAAAAAAGAGACTGTTATTCTTGTTATTACTATATATTGTTGTTTGTTTACTTATTCTCATCAATATGATCCAATATTACATGAAATAAATACTTCAACAGTACTTGGTTTCTGATTTATCTTCATTTTGTTAACTGTCTACTCATCACTTCACACTACTATAAATTTTATTTTCTCTACTCACTAAACCATTCCATATGGTTTGAAGTTTATTCATGCTATGCAAAAGTAAAAAAAAATTACATTTGCAATACCTCTGAATTTGTCTGAAAAATTTGTATTGTCAGTGTTTTTGTTTATTAGCTAAATTTTTACCTCAATATACTTGTCGGAATTATTTTTTTGGTTCTCATTGCCTACAATAGCATTGTTCAATACATTTTCACCAAAAAATTTATTGGTGTTACCTCAAACATAACCATGGCCGCAACTCAGGACCATGGAATATAGGTGAACGTGGCTGCCAGCTCTCTCTAAGCAGGAGAAATATAACGGGCGGTAATGGCAGGTGTGTAAACTGCACTTCAGAGTGCACTTCCACCAGTACCATTCACACCATTTACGGTAAGTAAAGAAGCTTAAATTTACCCTTTTTAATTAATTTGAGATGGAGTATTATTTCACATTAAATATTGTCAGTTTGGGGAGAAAAAAAAAAAATTGCAGTAGTCCTAACAGCGATATTAGCCTCATATAGTCTTACATAAATATATCAGGTAGAAAACAAGTAGCTCATATACATATGCAATGCAAGTCATTATTTAAACATTTTTTTAAGGCAGTGATAAAAAAACATAAAATATTGAAGATCAACATTCAGTTTTATTCATTAACAATGGCGACAAAGCAGTTTTTGAGTAATCCATTTTCTTTTACATTTTTATATTTTTTTCTCACCAAACTGACATTATTTAATGTGAAATAATTCAGCCTACACAACTTGAAAGTGAAAAGAAAGACATTCATACTAGCTAAAGATCAAACTTGCAAAGAAACATTCAGTGTCAACATGTGGTCATTAGTTCAAACAGATATTATGTAAACATTAGGATAACTGTTGCAATCAAATGCTACAGAAATATATGTAACTGTAAAAAATCCAACGACAATTTTAAAAAAGCAGGACAAAGAGAAGGCCTTCATAAAGTGGACAAAATAGACTTTAATTTCAATTAGATTTGGCTAGTGTCACCTGATACCATGAATAACTGTGTTATCCTGTGACTGACAAAAGTAAGCATGGATATTGGTGTTTTTTTCTGAAAAGAATTTATAACTATAGATTATGCACTGTTCTCTTGGCTGAGTGGTGGTGCAGGTGGGTAACTGCTGTACTGACATGTTAGAGTTTTTTTTTTTAACATGCAAGCACAGGTTCGAATCTCACTGGCTTATTTTAATTATCTAGAAGTTTATTCATTTTTGCATTTTTATTTATTTTTATTGTCACTGTTGTCCCCCCATTGCAGTTAACTGGGTTATCAAAGGCCAGCCATGTCTCTCACTGTCTATGGTGAGAGGCATGTAAAAGAACCATTGCTGACTTTTGAAAAGAGTAGGCTGCATAGCCGTCAACGTGTTTCTGGCCAGTGATGGCCTGGCGAGCTGTCCAGGGTGTACTCTTCCCTCGCCCAGTGTCGGCTGAGCTGGGCACCAGCCTCCCTGCCACCCTAATTAGGATTAAGCAGTTCAGAAAATGAATGAATGAACTTACCATGAATGGTGTGAATGGTAAAGGTGGAAGTGCACTTTGAAGTGCTGCTCACACCCCTGCCATTACCACCTGTTCTATCTCTCCTGCTTAGAGAAAGCTGGCAGCCATGTTCACCTATCTTCCGCGGTCCTGAGTTAGGGGTGTCGTTATGTTTGAAGTAAAGCCAAGGAGCACGGCCAATTAGAAAATTGTCTAAACGTTTAACATTTAGATTTAAAATCAATATTTAACATTTAATATTTAGATTTAAAATTTACATTTAGATTTAACATTCAGATTGGACAAGCAAAATTTTCTTAACAGTTACATGTAAGATGTTGTTTTAGATCGTAAATGTGAGTGAAAACATGCTAAATATGAGGAAGATGATCTAAATATTTAAAATGTGTCAGCTAAACCTTTTTAGTGTAATTTTTACATCTAGCGTCCTGTATTCCAGTCCAGCTGTAAGGATGCGCCGGGGTTGACCCAGAACTCGCTGAAGGGATTATATAGCTTCGTCTCGCATGGGAACGCGTAGGGAGTTCGAAAAAATAGAAAGGAAAAAACAGTGAGCGTAGAAACACTCAGTTTGCTCAGTTTCAGTACAGTTATTAAGGTAAACAGATACAGTGTATCTCTGCAGGGACATCTGCAACATCCTTTCCATGTTGTCTGAGACATAATAAAATTATGAGTCTGTCAGTTCTGAAAACAAGCAGTATGTTTTTTATGCGAATTATTGTCCCATGGGGTTACAGTGTATAGCCATTTTGCAGTTGCCTTTTATAGCGAACTAACTCAATACTGGACCGAATTTCAATCATTATAGACTTTAGAAATAATTGGAGTAAGACAGATGGAAAACTAGTGCTCAGGATCACAACTACCAAAGTTTTGTAGTTTGTTCTTTAATGTGGTACTTAAAAAGAAATAATAGGTCTTCTGTTCTTATTCTCTGAGAACTGCCAAACTGTCAGTGGTTGCCTCACTAAGTAATCAGGTGCTTTTCTTTCATTTATACTGTAAATCTGTCTGTCATAAATGACATATAGAGAGAATGTCACTCACTCACTTTCTCACTCATCTGCCAAACCACTTAATCCTACTAAGGTCAATAGGCAAAGACGGTAAACACTCTGGACAGCTCGCCAGACCATTGCAGGGCCAATACACACACCTAGAGGTAATTTAAAACAGCCAGTTAAATTAAAGTACATGTCTTTGGACTGTGGGAGGAAACAGTACCCAGAGGAAACCCACGCAAACGTGGAGAATATGCAAACTCCTCATAAAAAAGCCTCACCAATGCTGGGATTCAAACCCAGGACCTTCTTGCTATATGGCAGACGTGCTAACCACTACACCACTGTGCCACCACGGGAGAGTGAGAAAGACAAATATAGTAATATACATATAGAGAGAAAGACCCCCTCCCCTTTCCCTGATGGTCCAATATTTTCATATCTCATAAAAGCATACCAAACTTTTTTTCTGGTATTGGAAATGTAAAAAGAGCACTCACACTCAGCAACATTCAGAAGTAATTTCTGTGTCCATATAGAGGGAAATTTTCATAATCCCTGCCTTTCATTGTTCATTTGTCTTTGCTCTCCACCTTTAGTTTACGGATAGAAGGCGATGAGTTGAGGGGTGTTATTTCCAGGCGTTGAATTATTTATTACGCATTTTTCGGCAGCATCAAAAGCAAGGAAACCCTTTCACAGTGGCTGCCTCTGTGAGAAGGACATGATGCTCTCTAACTCCAGTTACATGACAGAGAGGGACAGAAAGGAAAAGGGAGTGATGAAAAAATAGAAAGAGAAAGAGACAACAAGAGGAAAAGAGAAACGAAAGTGACCCTAATGGAAAACATTGCCGAAGTTTTCCTGTTGTAGACTTTGCTACTCTTTTGCCTTTACTCTGACTCTCCTTCACTATGACTCTTCTCCATTTATTTCAGTGTCCCATACAAATACCGTGAGAATGAATCTTATGGTGCAGCATGGCCTAAAATTTGAAAATAGCCTTGTGGGCACTAAGGTGGACCTGAACCTATCATTACCCTGGGATTTTCAGCAATTCCATATGAATGTGCTAGCATTTTTCTTGTTCTGTTCAGGCTTGCAATTTCTTATATGATAATTAATTTATTCATTCATTTGCTTATCTCAGCTGACTCTGGGTGAAGGCAGAGTACACCCTGAGCAGGCTCACCAATCCATCACAGGGCCAAAATACACAGCTATTTACACTCACATTCACACCTGGGGGAAATCCAGAATATCCACTTAGCCTAATGTGCACGTCTTTGGACTGCAGGAGAAAATTAGAGCACCTGGAGGAAATCCACACAGGTGCAAAAAAGAACATGCAAACCCCACACAGAAATGTCCTCGCCAAGCCCAAAACTTGAACGGAGGATCTTCTTGCTTTGTGGTGGATGTGCTAACCACTACACCACTTTGCTGCCCATTCTCTGGCAATACACCATATTAAATGCATTTCTAAAATAGTTAAAAGCCAGTAAGTGTAATTTATTAATGAGTGAACGATTTAAAAGTTAGTATAAAAGGATTCATATATTTTGTATAACCAACTTTAGGATGATAACCTTAACCTTTCACTACAGGCCGCATCACATCCCCACATCATGGATTATCATCCTATAACAACATGCTCTGTCATATTTTATATCTTACATAATAACACTGGGCAAGATGAGAAGGGTGCAGGAATGGCCTGTGTATTGAGCAATTTTATATGATAATATAATTTGTACAAGTTCAAAGTTCAAAGTAGACCTGGCTTTGAGGCAGTGTGTGTTTGCGAATGTGGGGTTAGAATTGAACTACTCAAAAATATAGGTCTGAAGAGCACAGGGTGAGTAAGAAGAGAGGAGTACGTGATATTCATGGTGATCCATAAATATAATATTTATGATGTGCATCACACCACAAACAACATTTTTGTTTACTGTGTGCTCATAGAGCTTCATTACAGTGCTAAATCTGCATGAACAGGCTATACATCTGGAATAGAGCATGGCTTTATGTAACCATCAGAGCAATTAATAGCTTGTAAACATATAGCAGGACATTTGATATATGAACAAAATGTGTTCTATTCATATTTAAATATCTGTCAGGATGTTACAATGAGATGCCAAATTATCCCTGTCTTTTTTCCCTGCATAAAGCCCTCCTTATTAATACTGTGATAAATTAATCAGTTTCCTGTCAAACTTACTACAAACTCCTTCACCATTCACTTTTACCAACAAATACTCTATTTCATGATCAGTGTCTTTACCCCAACGTGCATTTCCTATATCTCTTTCCATTAATATTCATAAAATCATTCACCTATATGACTAGCCTCAAAGAAGATGCTGCCCAAGACAAGACAGTTTCATTATAGTCTCTCACCACTGAGAACAGTTAGCTTTGTGAAGGAGTATGACTGCCATTTCAAACCTATTCAGTCTTTCAACCAATTCTCCTGGAAATGCTTCGATTTGATCCAGAGTAAGAGCCCTGATTACAAAACATCTCAAATTCATTACATTTGAACTAAACTTTATTTGAGACAAACTAGCCTTTAAGGGGAACAAGGTACTGGTTAGCACATCTGCCTCACAGCAAGGGTCCTGGGATTAAGTCCCAGGCTCAGCCAGCGTGTTTCTATGTGGAGTTTGCATGTTCTCCCCGTGCTTGTGTGAGTTTCCTCCAGATGCTCCGGTTACCTCCCACAGTCCAGAGACATCCACAGTGGGCTAATTGGCTGTTTCAAATTGCTCCTAGGTTTGAGTATGTGTGTGGTTATGTATGTATCTTCCTGCGGTGGTCTGGCGAGCTGTTCATGGTGAACTCTGCCTTCACCCAGAGTTGAGTGAGATAGGCTGCCATACTTACCATACTAAAGGATAAAGTGGCTCAGAAAGTGAAATGAAAAAACAAAAAGAAGACTCATTTGTTGTTACTGTTTGTTGTTGTTTTTTTTACCTTAATATGAATAAATCATGCTGGGGTTTTTTTAACAAAAAGTAAAATTATGTGAATTGTGTAAAAAAATACCATACAAACATTGCATGTGAAAAATAAAGGATATATGTCAAATTTCATATGAAAATAACATGAAATAAATGACATGTACATACTGTATATGTGAATCATGCGTAGAATTACTGGTGGAAACAAATGAGTTGTGTGTGGGGGGGATAACTTGAAGATAAATAAATTACATTAAAAAATAATAAAATGTTAATTACGATAAACAAAGCACAGGGTAAAAATTGCATGTGGAAATAAATACATTTTTTTACAAAAGGTGAAAAAAATTAATAAAGTAAAACACTTACAATACTATGCAAACGTACTACTACACGCTCTTTTTAAGATGCGCTAAAACTCTAAGTATAAGCATTGCTATAGGTTTCCAGCACAAAATGAATGTTACAGGGAAAAAAGACGTGATACTACTTTTCAGACAAAAACACAATGACAGCTTTTGGGGTTTGCATGCAAAAAAAAAAGAAGCAAGTTTGACAGTCAAAATTTCCAAAAGAACTGTGGCTAGTTAAGTAAGATGCTTAGTAAAACTTACAGCTCATTACTTTGTAAAACTGCACAAACCCTTCCCGAGACAACTATATTGTTAAAGCAAAGGGTCATCACACCAAATACTGACTTTGCCTAACGTTTTTCTGTTTACTGTGTTTTATAGGATTTTTTTAAAATGTAAAAACATTTATGTAAATTATTTATATGCAAATGCCTTATCTTTGCTCTTCAGTGTTTCTATGCCTAAGACTTTTTCACAGTACTGTATATGTAAACATAAATAAATGACATGAAAATAAATATTTTGGAGAATTGTAGGGGGGGGGGACATCACATCTGAAAATATGAAAAATGAATCCTGTGAAAATATAAAGTTTTATGAAGATAAAATGCATAAAAACAAATGAATCATGTGTATAAACTCCATTGGTCCTTTTGAGGGTGTACCCCACCTCTTACACAAAGTAAGCTGCGATTGGCTCCAGCTTTCCCTGTGACCCTGTCAATGGGACAATACCTCGGCCTCACTTAGCTGGAATGACTTCACAACAGACAACAGATGATTTTTTTCCTTCAGGGGGTTAACTGCCATTGTCCCATAAGGATAATATTATACATAATGTGAGTCAGGGAGCTACCTCAAGAAACAGGAAGGTGTGTCTTCCATTTTTTTTTTTTTGGTCTGGTTGTGGTAAAAAATGTCTGGGGCAAGTGCATGTTTGATCATGGAATGGACATAGTATGTCGGCTATGTGAGACCTTAGCCTAAGCAGTATAGATAACGAATTGATGTTCCACCCTGTTCTGTGCTGCACTCAGCATAAGAACTGGCACTTTGAAGCCAGAAACAGTTTCCTTCACACGTGGGAAACAAAACTAAAATCTAAATATTTATGAAGTGGACAAAAGGAAAAAAAACTTAATTTCATATATTCATGTATTTATTCTAATGTGAAATTGATCTGATTTTTTGCAAGGGCAGGTTGCATTTGTTGAGAAATTACATACCTTTTTGAATGCTCTAAAACAAGCAACATCATCTCTAAAGTCAGAATGAATTTGAAAGAAATGCTAAACTAGTTCAGTGTTAATTGCAAGATTAGCATTAATTTTTTCCCCAGGCCAAACATGCTGCAGCCCGGGCTGTCACCAATGCAAAATCTTGGGTGTGGGAGAAGATCGGTGAGGGCCTCGAAAAGGTTCTGGACCACCATCCGGCGCCTCAGAAGCAGTACTCCACAAACACTGTTTACAGTGGAAGTGGGGAGCTGCTCACCTCGACTGGGGATGTTGTCGGGACGTGGAAGCAATACTTCAAGGACCTCCTCAATCCCACCAACATGCCCTCTGTGGAAGAAGAGCCAGGGGGTTCAGACGGGGGTCTGTCTATCACTGGGGCTGAGGTCGCCAAGGTAGTTAAAAAGCTCCTGTGTGGCAGGGCTCCAGGGGTGGACAAGATCCATCTGAATACTTCAAGGCTCTGGAGGTTGTAGGACTGTCTTGGTTGACACGTCTCCACAACATCGCATGGTCATCGGGGGCCAGACCTCTGGATTGGCAAACCAATTGGGTGGTAGTTCCCCATTTTAAAAAGGGGGACCACAGGGTGTGTTCCAACTATCATGGAATCACACTCCTCAGCCTACCCGGGGAAGTCTATTCAGGAGTACCGGAGAGGAGGATCTGGCCGATGGTTGAACCTCAGACTCAGAAGGAACAATGTGGTTTTTGTCCCAGCTGCAGCACTCTTGACCAGCTCTACATTTACATTTACATTTACGGCATTTGGCAGATGCTCTTATTCAGAGCGACTTAGTTATCATTTTTATACAACTGAGCAATTGAGGGTTAAGGGCC
This sequence comes from Neosilurus mollespiculum, assembly GCA_030014195.1. NCBI lineage: Eukaryota > Metazoa > Chordata > Actinopteri > Siluriformes > Plotosidae > Neosilurus > Neosilurus mollespiculum. The sequence continues at coordinate 13,636,881 of JAQMYF010000009.1, read as the reverse complement.
TTGCTCAAGGGCCCAGCAGTGGTGGTACTGGGGA